>PISX010022456.1:0-31703 GCA_004024625.1 Mellivora capensis | reverse complement strand
CTAATGCAGCTAACTTGGCCTGGTCATTTGCAGGGGGGATTCATTAGAAGGCTTGTGTCATCAAGAAGCACGTAGAGGATATAAAGGGATCCCAAGGGCAATCGTATGTGGGAGTAGAGAGTCGCCTGATCTCACCTGACTATGTCCATCCACATCTTCATGCCATGATCTCTCTGTAAGGCCATTTCTTTCTTTCCCTTCTCAGACTGTTCTCTGCCATAGTCCAAGGGACCTGGTCGCCGATGCCTCTACACATCTCCACTGTTGGAGAAGATCTGAGACTTCTTTCTTCATCCCATTCTTGGGCAGGTGCCCACTCCAGGCCAGTCACTTTGGTCACATGGTTGTGCTACTAAGATTCTGGCAATCCTCTTTCAAACCACATGGCTAGAATGGGGCAGGGGTTATTTTCCATAAGAAGGAGTGGGTAGTGTTCTAGAAAGACATACAACAGAGGTTTCCTAGCCATCATCTGTTGACCTTCACATAGGATTCCTACAGCAGGAACACTCACTTGCAGTGAAATCCTTCAGGGATTGCCTTGAAAGTCTTGCTGGTCTGGAATCTGGCACTGCCAAGAAGCAAAAATCAATAGCTTTGAAAGCAGGACAATCTGGACCTGATCATTCCCTGAATGGTGAGCGATAGGACCTATAAGGCAGAGGAGATAGGTACCAAGGCCATGTAGACACCATTCCTGACCTCCAGTCTGCCAAAGACTCACAGCCTTGGATTTGGACAGAACTCTAGGTTAGTTAAGAATCTTTGGGTTGCAAGTGACTGAAAACCAACTCAAACCTATTTACCCACCTGAGGGAAGGAATCTCTTGGCTCACATGACTGAAAAACTCAAGCTATTTTCTCTCATGGGTGTCTGGATTCAGAACTGAGACAATGTCCTGAAGACAGTCTCACCCTCTCCCTCTCTCAGCTCTGCTCTCCTCTCTGGGTTCTCCTCAGGCAAGTTCTCTTCTCACAGAAGCAAGATGGTCACCAGTGCCTTGGCTTGGCTACCCCTGTGGAAAGTCCACTATCTTTTTTTTTCCCCCAATAGAATAAACTAAAACTCCAGGATTGAGTATTATTAGAATAATGTAGGTCCCAGAACTAAGTGTACATCTGTGGTCAGAGGATGAACACGCACACACTGAGGGCAGGGAACGTGGGGGTGGGAATGAGTGCCAGGCAGAGCAGGACAATAGATATCCTTTAAAGACTCCAGGGCTCATCCAGGCTGACAGGCTCCCATCCACCTGCTCACATACGATATTCTGTGAAACCTCCCCTGATCAATAGCCTGACCTTGTCCATCTCTCATTTTGTACACAGGAAATACTTAAACACCCTTCCTGTTGGCAACCTGCTGAGAGACTAGGTATGAATTAGTTATCTTGGCACCTTAGCACTGGGCTATGACAGAAAACTGTAAGTTCCATTGAATCACAGGACTCCTAGGAAGCCATCAAGTGGGGTAGAAAATGGACCGTGGAGGGGGAGGGGAAGCAGAATTCTGAGGCTGGGTCCAGTTCTGAAGCTGGCACCAGAACAGGTCTGCTCCTGGTTCACTATGCCCCTCAGACAAATCCCCTTCTCAAATCCACACTTTGTTCACATGACCTGCCTACCTACCTGTTAGGATGACTCAGATGTTTGTGTTCAAACAAGTGGGAGCAACTTATAGCTGTCAAGTAGTATCATTATGCTTCTTGCCCATAGAAAATCCAAGGTCCAATTTCAGAAAGGACGACATTATGAAAAACAATTCAGAGGTGGAAAAAACATGCAATGATGGGACTGCCAAACAGAAAAGGAAAAGTCTAGAGGAGAATGCTTTTAATATGAAATACGCGCTTTGAAGAGAACTACAGAATGGGGGATGTACGAGAGCAGAAACAGAAGACAGAAGTCCACGGAGCAAAACCAGAGAGCGCAGCCGTGCTGGAAGGGAATCCCGGGGACAAGCCAGTGCTGAGGTTTTAGCTGGAGCTAAATGTCATCTTTTCAGGCCTGGCCACAGAGGGAGGCTTGCTTTTGAAGTCCCTGGCCCTTCTCAGGCCTTCTACTCTCTTTCCAGTCTTCAAAATGAGGGCCAAGGAGGCAGCGGAGACTTGCAGGCAACCAGACTACAACCAGATCCAATCCTGTCTGCCGACACCAGTGCTGCTCCCTTCCCTGATACCAAAGGCTGTCTGGCTTTCCTCACTGTCATTCTGGGCTATAAGTAACCCACTTAAATCACCACCGGACAGGGAGAAGCTCACAGCCTGCTTTGCAGCTCTTCTTCCATCCAAGCCATTAGTATGTTTAATAGCTCTGGCCCCATGCTGATTTCTGACATGTGGTAATTAATTCCTTTCCACTCACAGATACAGCCATTCACAGGTCTCAATTCAAAAAATGTCTCTGCTCTGTTCCTTTTGAAAAGCACTCAAAATGTTGAGTTGGAAAACCATTTGGCCTTTTGTGAGAAATCACTGATCTCTAGTCCATCCTTACATGAAAATAAATTCTGGATATATTAATGATTTACATGCAAAACATGAAAATACAAAAATACTCTAAGGTGAGTATATAATTTAGAGTGGGAAAGGTCTTTTTAAACAGGCAGCTAGACTAGAGGCAGAACCATGAAGAGCAAAGTTCATGAGATTTTTCACTTCAAAACTTTAAACCTCTGTGTAGCCTAAATTAATAAAGTACAGTTGAATGAAATGAAAAGAAAATGACAAATTTGGGGAAACCATCTGCAGTGTAAAATGAAGCTACCTGTAAAGATGATGAAGATATTGCTAATATTTATTTCTATGTGCCAGTGTTTTAATACATGCAGAATCCTAACAGTTTAATTCGCAAAAGAATCAAATAGTAGAGAAACATAAGAGAAAATATTCTTATTTATAATCAGATTAAAACAGCAATAATAGGCTACTTATGACATTAACCAGATGATAAAAACAATGATACCCAAATGTTAAGGTTCAGGGATGTTCACTTTTGCACATTGTTGTTTTGAGTCTAAATTAGTACAAACTTTCTGGAGGGGAAATTTGTCAAAATCAGAAGCCTGAATCCATTTCCAGATGAAGGAATCTATCTTGGACTAATAATTAAGAATATGCACAAGATATAGCTACAAGATGCTATTTTATTTATTTATTTAAGATTTTATTTATTTATTTGACAGAGAGAGAGATCACAAGTAGACAGAAAGAGAGAGAGAGGGAAGCAGGCTCCCCGCTGAGCAGAGAGCCCGATGCAGGGCTTGATCCCAGGACCCTGAGATCATGACCTGAGCTGAAGGCAGAGGCTTTAACACACTGAGCCACCCAGGTGCCCCAAGATGCTATTTCAATAGTGAAGACTGGAGTGTCCAACAGTGAAAGATTTGCTAAAGAAGTTATTGTACATCCATACTTTACAAACATTAAAAATTATGTTGTAGGTATATATTTACTAAAATGGAAAGAGTTTCAGTATTTATTGTTAGTAAATTTAAAAAGGTTATAAAACTGTAAGCTCAGCATACAAAATCTCATTTTTTGCAAAAAATCATATAAAAAAATTTAAGGAAATATACAAAATATTTACAGTGGTAAAGTTATCTCTGTGTAGTAAAATTCAAGGGTATTTCAATTTACTTCTTTTGTTTGAGGTCTTTTCTAATTTTCCTATAATGAATGCAAATTATTATAAAATTGTTATATAAAATTATTATTATACTTCTATTATAAAAAACAAAAAATATTATAAAAAACAAAAATGCTTATTCTGCACAAGAGGTGGGAGGATTAAATAGTATAATGGAAAATGGTTTAGGTGAGTGATAACTATGATTTCCAAAGAGAGAGCCCCAAGAAGATGGTCAGGGAATTTGGGGAGAATGAACCAAAGGAAAAGTGGAACTTGAATATGCTCATGACATGCACAGAAATTAAGGTGTAGGGTTCTGAAGGGTGAGGGCAGACCTAAAGTATGGACACAAACCTCCCTTTTGGAGAGTTTGATGGAGTACAACCAGGGGAAGGGGAAAACAGAACCAAGAAGGCTGGAAGGTCCAAAGAAGGACCCCAGTATTTTCTCTTTACAATTTGAAGATTATGAAGCTCTGACAATGTTTGAAAGTGGAGAAATCTTGTACAGACTCATGCAGAAATGTGCATATAGTCAGTCTGGATCATAGTTCATAAAATTCTCCTGGATCCATGGCACCTGATCCATGTGTCCCCCAGATAGGCCCCCTCTGTTTCTTCTGGAGTTTCTGCTGATGATCCTTAATTGTCTGCAAGAATTATACAGCTGTGATATTATTTACTCTAATGAATGATCTAGCAACCTTCCACAGGACTCTCAAGCCTAGACCAGAGATATTGAGCTAGAAAGGATTCCATGGGCCCTAGCCAGTTGGAGGGTGTTCAATTCAAAGGAAAACATCTTATAGCATCTATACTAGTTAGGTATATCCTAACTAGGAAGTTAGGATGACCAGGCTAATCCTTAGAGAGTAATGGCCTTCCCTTTTCAATGATCTTGATAACCAGCCTTGCTCACACACCTTCAATGACTGGTTATCCATTCTACCCTATACCGGTCACCCACAAATGGATGAGTTCCAGGAAACAAGTGTAAACACTTACACATCTAGAAGTTCTATCGTTCTTTTTCAAATCTGCTACAAACTCTTTATAGTTTCCTATTCACTGAAGTCATCTTCAAGTTTTAAAAAAAATTTTATGATCACTTTTGCATGTAGCTGTTGTGAATATAAATTATTGTGAATAAAATATTGTGAATATAAATGATTATTTTGCAGACTACATCTGATAATTCTACCATGTGAAGTCTCTGTAGTTCTGTTTCTATTGCCTGTTGTTTCTGCTGCTTCTCCTTTATTCAGCCTAATTTTCTTTTGTGACATAGTATCTTTGACTATTTACTGGATATCGTATTAGAAAAATTATTTTCAGGAATAATTTGAGGTCTATGATGAAAGTACATTTCCTCCGAGAGGGTTTGGTTTGGCTTCTACCAAGAATCTTGTTCAAGTATAGATTCTGATACAGTTGGTCTTGGATGAGGCCTAAGAATTTGCATTTCTAATAAGCCCCCTGCTACTGCTGATGTTGTGGCCTTATGGATCACATTTTGAGTAGCAAGAGACTAACAAGGGACCCAGAGGATTGGAGCCAGGCTGTAATTCTATGGGAGCTATGTCACTTGTTTACTCTCATCCTGGCAGTGAAGCTTTTGGGGTCCCAGCTTTTGGGGTTTTGTGGGAAGGGTGTCCTAGGAAATGCCTCATTGTGTGTGGCCTGAGCTTTGATTTGTGTCCCTCTCACCTCTTAGACTGCCAGAACAAATTAATTTTGAGGGATCAGCAAGTGTGTTCAGATCAAAAGCAGTTTCTGTGCTTCCTTATTTCACTAGGTTCTCATTTCCCCTTTATTTCTAATCCAGTAATTCCTTGTTTTCTTGTCATCTCTCTGGTGCTTTTAAGATTTTTTTAACCTATATTTTTAGTAAGCTTTCAGTGGGAGGATTAGTTAAATAACCTACTCGGCTGTTCCTAGAAACAAGAAGGTCTACGCCAAGCACTCATGAACTCTTTAATACTGTCAAAATAATAATGTCCCAAGAACATCCTACCATTATCTTTTCCATCAAGTAAGTCTTTGTATGTGTCTATGATTGTTTGTTTAGAATAAATTTGTAAAGTTCTCTCCTGTCATTTGTACTTGTCCTTCCTTTAAGGCTCTGCTGGGTCTCCTCACTCAGCAGGCCTTCCCTTGCTGCTTTGGCTTACCTCTTTGGAGAGCTCTCTTGCCAATGTGTCCGATGATTGCAGGATGGGGAGGCTAAAAGGAAACATAAAGATCCTGTCCTCATTCCACACCTGGAGATTAAAGCCCAGAGAAGGGAAACAACTTGCTGAAGGTACCACAAAGAATTATGGCTGCACTTGAGACTACGACCAAAATCCTCATCACCCAGCCTGGCAGTGTCCCACAATCATATGCAAGTCCTTCGTTGTGTTGAGCCAAGCTTGCCTCTCAGCAACTTCCATGTAGTAATTAATCAAGAAATGGCAAGATGTGTGTCTTCTAAATCTGGGAAAAACACCAAAAGAACTTGGTACATTTTTTATGTAATTTATATCTGCCCAGTTCTGAGGAGAAAGGTCTTCATCCTCAAGCAGCTGACAGGGAAGAAAGAAGTCAATAGATACTACTGGAGAAAGTAACCGTTCACAGGGTTTGGTTTTAAACTGTCCCCTTTTATTTAATTTCTATCTGTGAGATCTCTGAAATCTAAGGAGCCCTGAAACACCACAGAATACACCCACTGTCCTCCTGGAAGGATTCCAGTAAAAACAGCTTCTAATTAAATAAACGAGCTCTGCCATGTTCGCTTCAGATAGCAGAATAAGGCTTCCAATGACAAGCTCATTTGACTGCAGTCAGTTTATTACTTGTTAAATAATCATTGACTTGCTGTTCCTATCCGTCTTATAACCTTTTCGTTACTGAACACAGAAGAATGTAACATAAACAAACAAACAAATAAACAAACTAATTATGATAAGGAAAAAAGGGCAATGCTTAGGGAAACTTGAATGTCTATAATGAAATCCATTAAGAAAGGAAGCAAAATGAGTAATTCAGGAACTAGGTAGTAACTCATTCAATCTAATTTCTTAAACTCCTGAACTCCTGGCCCCAAAATACTTCCCTGACCATGTGTCCTCCTGAGTAGCATCCCCCCCCCACACAGACACACATGTGGATACAAACACAGACACACACATAGACATATACACAGGCACATACATGGATACAAACAAAGACACAGATACACACACAGACACACACATGGACACACACAGACAAATACACACACCCACATACACCCAGTGCCCAAGTGCCATGGTCTTCTCAGTGGTCCCCAAACATGCAAACCTTCCCATGCCCCTGTGCCTCACTTAGAGTGTGCAGCGCTCTGGGGTTATAACATCACATGCTGTTTTCCCACCCATCCAAGTCCATCTTCAGGACCTGATGACAACTTCCCTGAATATTTCTCAGGGATGAAGTTTCTGATTTGTGGGAATCACTCTTCAGAGAGGCCATGGAGATCCAACCTCTCTGGAAGGGATTCTGGCTCCTAAAGTGTGACTGAAAAGTCACACGGACCCTCCCCTTAAACTTACACTTTTTGCTAGTATAGGTATATTGCATGGGACATACTTATTCTAAGAGATTATTTATTGTTTATCTGAAATTCAAATTTAACTGCGTGTCCTGTGTTTTATTTGGCAACCCTACCCAGGTGGCAAGGCAAACCTATAGCAGTAAGGACCCTTGCAGGCTCTGCTTGCTGCTCAAGGCATAACCAGAGCTATGTGCAACTGGCAGGACAACAGCTCACCCCCTACGTTGATCTCTGCTATTGAATAAAGCAGGTAAGTTTGCACTATCCACAAGCTTGAGTCTCTTCAAACGTGTGTGTATGACTTCTCAAACTTATGTAAAAACAACCAAAATAGGGGTGCCTGGGTGGCTTGGTCAGTTGAGTGGCTGACTCCTGGTTTCTGCTCTGGTCATGATCTTGGGATTCTGGGATGGAGCCCTGTGTCGGGCTCCACGCTCAGCAGGGAATCTCCTTGTGGATTCTCTCTCTCCTTCTCCCTCTGTCCCTCACCCAGCTCTCTCTCTCTCTCTCTCTCTCAAATAAATAAGTAAATACATCTTTAAAAAATAGCCAAAATAATAACAGTAGTAGTAATAATGATTGTTATATTGCCAGGCACTCTTCTAAGTGTTTTACAAATACTAACACTTAACCCTCCTAACAACCTAATGAGGTAGGCACCATTATTATTGGTATTATACAACTTAAGAAACTAGAGCAAAGAGCATTTAGTAATTTGCCCAGGGGATAGTAGTGTGGCTGCAGTTGGTAAGTGGCCAAGCTGGGACTGCATCCCAACAGCCTGGCTCCAAAGTCTGCCTTCTCAACCACTCTTCTCTACTGCATGTTTAATGGCCATCACTCACGCATAGCCTCTCAAAACTGATTACAACGTACCAGTGTGCTATGACCTTACACTTGTGAACAATGGCCTACAGAGTCAATTCCTAATTTATTATCTGGGAGTCATGACTTCTCCTAAGCTGATGCAGATTCCCTTTATAGACCCAACTCCTGATGTCTCCCTTCTCTGTGTGTTTCAGTCAACCTCCCCATGGGAGGAGAAGCTATGTTTTTCTGACTCTAGTGCCTCATGAGTGTCTCTGGAAGAGATGAGTAGACACTCCAAAAGTGTGCCTTTCACTCCTTTTTTGGCACACACTCTTTGTGACACATTTCAATGACTTCCTTTTCTCTACCATTCTTTCTTCTCCTTCCCATTCTTTAAGATCTAACTCAAATGTCACCTCCTCTGGGAAGGTTCCCCTGATTTTCCTTGGCCACGTTAGTGCTCCCCACTTCTTCTGTGTTCCCTCAGTACTTGGGTGATGGCTCACATCCTGATGTCTGGATTCCCTAATCAGATATTTTTCTGATCTCTCCACTCCATCTCAATGATATGTTTCCCTGGAACAGAGGTTCTCCACATTGACTGCTGCTCAGAATCAGATAGGAAGCTTTGTAATATACAAGTGTCTGGTGTCCTGCTCCCAAAAATTCTGACTTGGCAAGTTGGATATAGGACTCACACATCAATGTTTTAAAAAAATAATAATCCACAGATGGTTCTGAGCTGCAGGGATGAACCACGTTCAAAGCCATAGTTCTGACCAGCAAGTGACACTCTAGATCAGCTTGCTGAAGCCAAGCTGTGTTCTTGGTACTCAATGAACACAATCCTCATCATTGGCCATGTCTTTTAGGTTCTGGGGATGGGTATGACTGAGTCTGGAAAGGTTAGGGCGAGTCTTTAAGGTCTGTCCCAATCCAATCTTATATCATTCTGATGACATTTTCTGACATAAGATTCAGTTTCATGCATCCAAAGCAGTGTCCCCTACTACAGCTATATCAGGAAAAGGGAAGGGTACCCATTTCAGAGATCTATAGAAATTGTTTAGAGGAGAAAGGCTTATTAGAATTAACTAGTATCATCCCTGGTGGGGAAACTGGAGCTCAGAAAAGTGAAGGAAGCTGCCCAAATTTCCCTGTTTTCCCACTCCCATCCCACACATGCTCTCACATCCTTTGTCAACCTCATCCAAGGCCATGTCCCTGTAGGTGGATATTTGCAAGTGAAAAGAAAATGGTCTCAACCCATGCCCCCGCTCTATATCCAAGTGAAGAAGCTACACTCTGGTCAGCCAGCCAAAATATAATTTTAAATGGAATCTAGTCTCCTAAAAGACACACACACACACACACACACACACACGCACACACCTCTCATCATACAATTTTACAAAACTCTCCACTGCAATATTATTCAAAGCAGTGTAAAGCAGCTGCATTAAAAAAAAAAAACAAAAACAAAACAAATTGAAATTGAATTCTGAGGCATAATCCAAGAGATAAAAGTCAAAAAAAGCCAATATGTGATGATTGAGTATGCACGACCACAACCCTTAATCTCTGCCGTCCTCTGCAGGGTAAACAAATCTGCTGATTGTTGATGATATTGCTGAAAACATCACTAATCAAACCTTAAATACCAAATACATTTAAGCAAATAACACTCCAGTAACAGTCATTCTAGCTGATCGTGAAGGAAATTCAAATCAGAGGCCAGTTTGAAAATGGCCAAGGCGAGACTGTAGCTTTGCATTAATTGACCAACATCCTAGAGGCAGTGCTTTCTCTTAAGTACAGAAGGCCCGAGACACAAAAGGAAATAAGGAAGAAGTCCAGGAGGCAAGCGCTAATGCAATTTCAAGCTGGAATTACATCAGCAGCTTTAAACAGATGGCAGAATGGGAATAAATGTGTTAGCTCCTTTCTCTTACTTGGGCTTTCATTGTTTATATCATTAAAAATAAGGAGAGTTTAAAATAACATATATCGTCATGTAGCAACTCACAGAGACATACAAAACTAGTTTGAAGAGAAGGCTGAATTTGGTCATACTCCTGGTTGTTTTGAAAACAACTGGGTGAATTCAATTAAGTAACCAGCTGCCTGTTTACAAAGGAGAAGAAAACCTTGTAGAGGCACATTGATTATGACTGAGCTGGTCATAGAAAACTCTGGATAATCCAAAGACAGGTCTTGGAACATTTCTCCTGTATGTGAGAAGGCGACGGTGGGTTATAGCATCTTATATGCCTAAGGTTGAAGAGACCTAATGGATGGTCTAGTCCAGGAATAGAAAAAACAAAAAAAATGCAGGAGTGTCACCATACATCTGCCATTCCCAAACCTCGGCAGACATCACTAGCCGATCGTGGCATCATTCCTGATGCCTGAAGGTTAGTCTCAGAATTCTCGAGATGCCCGAGCAGTTTCCTCATGACAGACTGGTTGTATGGAAGCCTGTTTCCCATCTCTGATCTTGTTCACCTCACTCATTTTACAGACGAAGAAACTGAGGCCCAAGGAGAATGAAGTGGCCAGTAATATTGATTATAATGCTTAGCTCTATAAATCAAATGCTCCTTAAATACTTACGTATTTATGTGCATGACCTATATGCATGGTACCATGCTAAACCTTACCTGAGTCATCTCACTTCACCTCAAAACAATCCTATAGAGGCAGTTTTTGTTTCTATTTTAAAAATGAGGAATCAGAGAGGTCAAACCCTGCTCTTCTTGTCAGGATGGTGGAGTAAGCACGCATGAAATCCTACTCTTCCTTGCATACATAGGGATGTTAACAAAAATTTAAAATGCGTAAAATACACTGGAAATAAAGGGGACTATCTTCAGAGAGCAGGAAGAAGAGAAAAGCCAACATTACCTGTAGGAGTTGAAGTGGGGCTGTTGGAAGTAGGAACTAGCTGTGGGGTCCCCACAAATACTTGGGGGCTCCAAAGTATGCCTCAACTTGCATCCTAGCCCCCATATACCCACCTTCTCTTTCAAAACTTCCTTATGAAGTTAGGAGATGCCTCAGAGGGGAGGGAATTTGTGCTGCCCCGACCCCTGCGGGCCTCCATGTTGTGAGGTGTGGACAATCAAGCTGCCGCAGGGGACCTGGGCTCACGTCCCCATTCCTGCCTCTTTGGGAATGTAGCCTACGTTCCCTGGGGGCAAAAAAGTTTCTTCATCCTCACAACAGAGAATTTGGGTTTCTTGTCTGTACTCATAGGTTCCTGGAGAAGTTACAGTGGGCAGCCTCCAAGGTGGCCCCCATAATTGTCAGAGACCCATATCCCTCTGCTCGTGTTCTGCTGCTGTGATGACTATGGTCTATGTCTTCTGAGGCCGGGTCATAAACGGCATTGGGACTTGGCCTTGCTCTCTCTTGTATCCCTTGCTCCGGGGAAGCCAGGGCCAGGCTGTGAAACATTCAAGCAGTGTTTCGGAGAGCTCTCCGTAGCAAGGAGCCGTCTGCCATCCAGATGAGTAAGCCACCTTGAGAGCAGATCCTCCAGCCCAAGTCACACTCAGGATGACAGCAGCTCTAGCCAATCCTGACAGCCACCCCATGAGAGACACGAGCTCAGAACCACCCAGCTGAGTGTCTCCTGAATTCCTGATCCATAGGCAGTGTGAGACAACAATTGTTTCTTAGTTTAAGCCGCTAAATTTGGGGGTAATTTGTCAACACGGCACTAAAGAACTAATATAGAAATAAAGAAGATAGTAACTATCTTACTATCTCTTAAATAAAGATAAAGGGGTGTTTCTTTACCCATCTTAAGGGATGATCTTGAAATCATCTGAAAATTTGAATTTCAGGTCACTGTATTTCTCCTTGATTTCACATAAGCTAGTTAACCTTTCCCCCTTGGTTTCACCTGCAAATGAGGAGGAGTGGAGTTAACCCTGTGCTCTAAATCATTACTAACCGAAGATGTGAAACTGCAAGTCCCAGAAATGAAATGCAAAGGACTGAAGCCAGCACGGTTTCCGCCAGTCCTGGTAATGCAGATTAGGACTTGGGATCGTGTCAGAGATGATGCCCCTGAGACCTCATTGCCTCATATTACCATCCAGACTGGTCAGCTTCTTGTTAACATTTCTCCCTAAGCCTGCTGAATCCCTTGATGGCTTTTGCATACATTAATTGAAGGCTTTACTTGAGGAGAGAAAATAATAGATAAAACATCTTTTCACCTGCTTCAGGTATTACCAAAAAATATCCCAGATCAAAGTTCATCAATATTTCACATAATTAGTCATATTAAATGAAATGATATGTCTCAAATTTGTTAGTTTCTTATCTCTCCTTTCCTTGAAAACCAGAGATACATATATAATTCTTTGTTAAAGACTAACGTTTGTCAAACTAATTGGTTTCATAGTCATCCGGGAATTTTTTTTTTTAATTTTTTTTAAGGGTTAAAGCTTCTCAAACTCCCTCATCTTTGGGTCACAATGAGATTTTTAAAAATCACATTGGGACTTCAAAAATTTGCCCGTTATTTAAATCATAATATTTCTCCATATTTGTAGTATGTTTTAATACAAATAGTTGAATTAAATGGATGGGTCTGTTGGATCTTTTCCTTAAAAGAATTATCTTGTGGCATGAAAACATTTTCGAGGTGATGCATTACTTAGGAACTTGTCCTAAAGCTAAGAAACCAGCAAGGGTTACAGTTTAAAAATATTATTGTATTCTTATTTTATCTACAATAGCAAACCATAATTTTGTAAAATCTAAGTTTTTCAGCTTATTGCTCATGAACATATTAATATTAGAATCTGCCCTCCAAAATACTGTCACCCAGGCCCCAGGAGCAAGGAGGATATCACAAAGCTTCCTGAGGCTCAAGAATGTTAGGCCCTAGTCTGAGTCTGTCCCTGGATGATTGTGGGAGCTTATCTAATTAATTTCAGTTTTGGGGACTCTGTGTTCTCATGCATGAAATATTGTCTGCTGGACGTTCTCTAGAGCCTTTCTGTCAGTCTTTCCAGGTCTAAGATTCCAGGCTCCTAATGAGGCATCGCAGACTTGTGAGAGCAGTGAAAGGACTCTGCCTCCTGATTGACTGCCTCCTGAAGTGACGGCCTTCCACCATTTCTGACCTGATAAGGACCCCAAAAGAAGGTTTCACCTCCTTTGTCTTCAAACAAATGAGAGTTGCTCTCTCCATTTCACTACTGAGAGTAGGGCCAAAGTATGTAAGGTCTCCAGCCATGAGCTATATGAGGCCTGCCTGAATAGCTTTCTCTGAATGAGCCCACAGGTAAAAATTAGTTCTTTTCTAATGCTGAATTCTGAAGCAATAATGCTAAAGTATGAATGGCCAAAGAGGAAATTAACATCGACTGCATGCTTACTCTATACCAGATACTGGTCTAAAACTTTATTTCTATTAAATTGTTTAACCCCTAGACAAGCTGATGAGTGGACACTGTTTATCTCTTCATTTTACAAATGAGGGAACGGAGGCACAGGGGAAGCAACTGGCCCAAAGTCACACAGCTCATAAGTGGCAGAGCTGGAAAGCAAATCTGGGTATCTTGTGCTCCTAATCTCTTGCTGTACATGCAAAAAGATATAAATCTTACAAATAATCAGAGAGGTGAAAATAAACAGCACACTATTTGTTTGAGCCCATCAAAGCAGCACAAATCTAAAACTATTTAAATCAGGAGATCTCCGGGACGCCTGGGTGGCTCAGTTAGTTAAGCAGCTGCCTTCGGCTCAGGTCATGATCCCAGCATCCTGGGATCGAGTCCCACATCGGGCTCCTTGCTCGGCAAGGAGCCTGCTTCTCCCTCTGCCTCTGCCTGTGCTCGCTCTCTCTCTCCCTCTCTCTCTGACAAATAAATAAATTAAAAAAAAATTCAGGAGATCTCCATGTTAGAGAAGTATGGGGGTATTTTCACATACTTTGCAGGGAGTGGAAATTGGGATTGTAAGATAAGTGCATTTTGGGGGGGGGTCTTCCTAGAGTACCACCCACACATATGTGCAAGTTTTTACAATGTGATGCTAGTGTGACAGCAAAACATGAAAAATCATCTGGAGTGGGGGAGGGGAAACAAAAGCAATTGCATCAGAATTTCTAAGGTTGGAGCCTGGGCATTGGTTTCATTTTGAAACTCCTCGCCTGGTTCCAGGGCAGGACCACTAGACTAAATAAACTGCAAGTCTCTCCATTTGATGGAATATTATGGGTTTTTTTTTTCTTCTTTACTGAGGTAGATTTACATGTAACAGACATGGGTAGGAAACTGCAGTTTTTCCATTGTATGCACAGTATGATGTGTATTGTATGATATTTTCTATTTAGCAATGAAACAATATTGTGTATTTTTATGTGCATATATACATAAATGTAAATATTTTGAAGAAATTTAGAAAATGCATGCCCAAACGATGTGGTTACCTCTGGGAATTTGAGGATGATGGCCAAGGAGGATTTCAGCCTTAGTGGTAATGTTTTTAATGTCTTACAAGTAGATAAAAAAAATAAATGTAAAAGAACTAATAGATGTTTAAAAATGAACACAGTAAAATAATACAAGCATAGGAGAGAAAAAAAGCCCAAATCATAATCCAACCAGCTAGAAAAAGCCATTTAAAATTTTTGATCGATTTCCTTCCTGTTTTTTGTCTTTACATATTTATTTATTTATTTATTTATTCTAATCCCCCCCCCCACCTTTTTTACACAAAATAGGAATTATCATGTGCTGCATTTTCTCTTTTGCAAAGGTTTTCTCCGTGGATGCTCATGAAACCTGTGCACTGACCCCTCGCCTTCCAGCCACCTTGAATCTTGTCCTGCCTTCTGTGAGAGCCTGGCTGGGGGTGAGGGGCTGAGGTGTGGGCCGGGAGGTGGGAGTGGGCTACGTCATCATATGGACCATCACCCAGGGAGATGGGCAGGGTTCCTCCAAACCTGCCACGGGGCTGGTGTCCCTGATTGGGGATTTAGAGTTTTGGGAAACGGGAGCATGGAAACTGCCCTTCTTTAGCATATGAGTTTGTTACTTGACTCCCAGACACATTTTCCATCTGTAAGAAAGGAGGGGTCACCTGTAATTGACTTCATCCCAAGAAATGGGATAAGAACGGGGTCACATGTTTTAGGAGGGAAGCATCTGCCACATCTACCCCTCTGAGTGGATGCGACTGTGTCTTCCAGTCTGCATGCCTATGTTATGACCCAATTGGTGACATTACAAAGCGTCTGTTCCCATGATTTATTTCAACCCCACACATGTTTATGAAGCACCGGCCCTGGGATGGGCACATGTTAAAGACCTGGTAGCTGATTTGTGGGCTCCCTTGGTCCAGAAGGGAAGGCATGCATACATGCAGAGCCCTGATTCGAGACAGGCTGTGATGCACTGTACCTAGCCAAACCCTAAGCAATCTGTCAAATATGGGTGCAATCATGGGGACCAATCGGATGAAATCCTCATAGTCGTGGTGGGTGGGGGCATTAGGACGGCTTTCCTAACTGCCTTGCATCAATTCATTCTTGGACTCATAAACTTGAAGTCTCAACCCTGCTGTGGCTAGAATGCCATTCCTGTTTTGGCTGCCTAGAGAGGTATGGCCGCATTTTAACACTAAGTCAGGGGTGGCTAACATTGAATGCACGCAGTTTGTTAATGCCTGGGAGGCAGTGCGAGCTTGAATCTTTCTGGGCCTCACTTCCTCATCTATAAAATGAGGATCATTTTGTTTTGCATTCCTTCTCATTTACCTCCTCCCACACTACTCACTCTCTCTCTCTCTCTCTTTCTCTCTCGGGAATCAAATGAGTTAATGGATGTGAAAGCAGGTTCCACATTTTAAATAGCTATAGAAACATAAGGCCATTATATAGATTTTTATCAGAGCCTCAGGTTTATCGAATGTTTATATTGCATCCTTGGAGACCCCTGTTTTTATTTGAAATGCAGTATTCATCTCCTCAGGTTTTGTGTTTTTTTTTTGGTGAAACTAATCTTTTTATCCAATGACTTCAGTCTGTTTGCTAGAAAGCTGTCTAGGTGACAATGTTGGTATTCAAAAGCCAGTCTGAAAACACTTTCCATCTAAGAAATGTCAAAAATCACAAATGTGTATCTTTTTAAAAAATTGACTTTATCCACTGTTTTACAACCCAGTGAAAATATTGTCAGTTGTAGATAATATGTCTGCTCTGAATATTTCTGGTATTTTTCACGTGTCTGAATGTGGTTCTTGATTTATTCCTCTTAAATAACCTGGTGATCCCGAGGGGAATATCACAATCTATAAGTATCACTATTTACAATAAGATGGATTTTCCTATCTTGCTAATTACAGTATTAATTTCCATTTACAAGTTGGTAATTTGTAGCATCAATCCTTTCCCTGTCATTGGGGTGGGGCTGTTGTTTTCAGAGAAAGCCCCAGGAACATCCTTTCTGTTCTAATCTCCAGTTGTATTACACACAGCAGAAAATGAGGAGAAAAAAAAAAAGATAATTTCCTTGATGGCAGACTAAGCAGGCAGAAATTGCTCAGGTTTCTGAACCATCTCTGGGTTTCACCAGCAACTCACCACCCTCCCTGCCTCATCCTTCTATGACCAAACCGAATCGTATCCCCGCACCAGGTAGGAAAGCATTATCATCATTATTGCAATATTTATATTCCCACCTCACTCCCCCTTGCATATTTCATTTCAGTGCCAGGTGTGAGAAGAAAATCATGAAGTAAAAGCATTTCCCCACATGCTCTGTTTCTCTGCTTTGAACCCTCAGTCCCAGCTGCCAGCAGGAGCACCTCGAGGGCTTTCAGAAATTCAATCAGTTCCTAGATAAGAGCATAACAAGATTTTAACTTCCACACTGTTTTCCTCTATGACTTGGATTTTCCACTCTTTAAGTAAAGTCTAATAATTTTGCTTCTAATGGGACCAAGGAGTGGCGAGAAATATGGAGGTGCTTCTAGGGCTGGAGCTCAGAATTTAGGAATCCCCCCCTCCTCAAAAAATGCTGACCTTTTCCTCTCTTCTTTCTTTCTCTTGGTTCTAGAACACCGGAGATCAGAGGATGGCCAAGATATGAAAGCAGCACAGATGAGGAGTCAATGTAAGGGCTCTGAACCTGTGCTGGACTGGGAGAACCAGACCCTAGGGGGCGGCAAGCTGGGGTGCACAGGCAGCCTTGGCCAAAGGGCATGGTGCAGAGCCCATCCTTGGAACCTATTTGGACTTCTCATGACGCCTCATCCCTGTATGAAAATTCTAGAGCAGGAGTTAAGGACCTCAGAAGTCCTCCTGTCTTTCTTTCTCTGCTTGATTGGTAATCTGAAGCTTTCAAGCAATAGAACCCCTAGATGTCAACAGACCTAGAAGGGGATTTGTCCAAGCTGAACAAAGAGGACCGAGGGCAGAGAACAGAATGGAACTAAAGAAGAACTTGGTGTGTCTGGACATTTTGAGAGGAGTTCTATAGCTCCATCAGGAGAGCTTGGGGGAAAATTAATAAGAGGTATACAGAAACCTAAGGTAATGGAATTAAAAAAAAAAGAGGCATTTACTCAATCTGTAAAAAAAAATGCACAAGAAAGAACATGAAACCACAGTACTTACATAGCTCAGCTGTATGTGCTGTTTATAGGGTCACGAGGTTGTAAACGCTGTGTGTGAGGAGGAGAGTTAAGTCGAATCTTCCCCAGTAGGAATTAAAAGATGGTATCTAAAATGGAAAAATCAGAAAATAGAACTATACTCATGATATTCAGAAACTTGGGAGGTAAATTCTAGAAGAAACCACTAAAATAATTTAACGTGGTTGCCGCTGGGGAGTAGACCTTCGGAGTGAAGAAAGGCTCTGTGATTTTTCGTGATGAAGCCTGTGGTTCTATTTTAAAGGATGTGGACTTTATTTAAAGGATGCTCATGTATTTTAAAGGCAATCACTGGGGCTGTCCATAAATACCAGGGCACTGTGGAACTTGGGAGTGAAGCTTCAGAAACGAGAGCACGAGCCAGTCCATTCCCTTCCCCATCTCAGCTCTTGTGGCTCATGGAGCTGGATTTCCCCTCCTCGGGGTCCCCGAGTAAGGACAGCACGAAGCAGAATCCCTTAGTCACCAACGACTGACATGCAATATGGGGGAAATTAAGCTCTTACAGCTTGAAGCCACCGTGGGTAGGTGTTGTTCATTAATACTAATAAATTTGGACTATCTGCTCGCATCACTTCAATAAAGGTAGAGTCATGGAAGAAAATGAAAATAGGGAAATGGCCCATTCCATCAAAATCACTGAACGTGGAACAAAAGGTAGAGGAATAAGACTCTGTGATAAGCAACTATGAAAAAAAAATCAGAGTTATTTCATGGTATCATATATGTATGTGTACATACACGTACATGTATGTGCACACTTCATATATATGCAGAAAATTTTAAATGTGTGGATTTTATAATATTTTTATAATGCATAATAGAAATGTACAACACATGTAAAATTCATACATATAAATATATTATATATTAATATCATATATATACAGTGATAGGTAGAATAATCGCCCCAAATATGTCCATATCCTAATCCCTACATGGCAAATGGAACTTTGCAAATGGGATTAAGGTTAAGAACCTTGCGATGGGACTATTATACCAGATTATTCACGTGGGTCTAATCTATTCACATGAGTCCTTAAAAGCAGGCAATCACTCCCGGCTACAGAAAGCTAGACACAGCAGCATAGGAGGAACTCAGCCTGTTTCACTGCCTTTGCAGATGCAAGAAGAGGCCACAAGCCAAGGGATGTGAGTGAGCTTTAGAAACTGGAAAAAACAAAGACACAGATTTCCCTCTCAAGCCTCCGGAAATCAAT
The DNA here is from genome assembly GCA_004024625.1 of Mellivora capensis. Lineage (NCBI taxonomy): Eukaryota > Metazoa > Chordata > Mammalia > Carnivora > Mustelidae > Mellivora > Mellivora capensis. The sequence goes on along the minus strand of PISX010022456.1, from coordinate 12,789 downwards.
ACAGCTTTGCCCTCACCTTAATTTTAGCCCAGTGAGACTAGCATTGGACTTCTGCCCTACAGAACTCAAAAATAATAAATTCGTGCTCTTAAAGTCACTCACTTTGTGGTAATCTCTGATGGCAACAATAGAAAACACACAAACCCCCCTCACATCCACGTGAATTTTAAGGAAAATAGAATTCCGATTTTAAAAGGTTTGACATGGGGGCTCCTGGGTGGCTCAGTGGGTTAAGCCTCTGCCTTCGGCTCAGGTCATGGTCTCAGGGTCCTGGGATCGAGCCCCACATCGGGCTCTCTGCTCAGCAGAGAGCCTGCTTCCCCCTCTCTCTCTGCCTATCTCTCTGCCTACTTGTGATCTCTGTCAAATAAATAAAAAATATTTTTTAAAAAAAAGGTTCGACATGAAATTTTTAAAAACTGTAAAACATGGATGTAAATTGAAATGGGATGTTTAGGATAGTTCTTAAAAGTTAAAAAATATATGAAGCATAAAGTAAAAGAACTCTGTTGCTTGCTGTGTGTTTGGGGCAATTTATCTAACTTCTCTGGACTTCAGTGTTCTCTCCTGAAAACTATCTACCTCCCAGAGCTCTAGAAAGCATGGCTTAAGACGCAGTGCATGCCTGTCCTGGTACCGGTTCTTTAGGACAAACCACACTTATGTAATAGGCGATCATGAAGTATCCAAAACCAACACTAACAATGTACCAGCTCTGGGTTTGAGTTCCAGCCTTACAATTTATTAATTGTTACAGTCCCTCACTTCTTATGATTCTCAATTTCTTCATCTGTTTATAGGAGTAATAAAATCATCTGCCTTCATTGAAAAGTTCCCAGGAGATAATGTTTTAATAAATGTACGTAGAGAAATCATGTTTTTGAGGCCAGTGCAACAATGGCAAGGGTGGAACCTGGGAGATCAATCAGAAGGCTAAGTTCATGTCGAAGGGAATGGCAATACTAACTTTGGACAAGGGTGTAAACACAGAAAGTTAATTATCTGGAGATACTGATCAAAATATTTAAACTCTATATGACCAACATCTTAGAGACCTGCATGGAAAGTCATAGCATAATTAGAATTTCACTTGATGAGTATGGTGTCAGGGAAAAAGGGTTAGTAAGAAGAATCAAATATTTGATGTCCCAGTGTTGAGAGGGCCAGATTTATCCCTTCAATATCAAGGATGACTTTGCCAAGAGAGCAGGGATGTTCTAAGTTTATTGGATGCAGTCCCCTGTGTGCATTTTCGTATTTGATAAACTCTTTCCACCAGGACTATTGACTGAGGCGCTCTCGTCACTGGAGAACCGTGGATGGGCACTGGCAGCCTGAGTCCCTGCTGTTCCCCTCCTCCTACCGGCTTCCATTGCCAGCCCATGGCCAACCGACACATTTGTTCCCTAACTAGGTTCATACATTCAATCACATAGTGATAAAGCCTAGCCCAGGACGGCCATGAAGTTCATGATTTTCAAACTTTTCACTCTAGGTCATTAAATAGAGCAAAGCCCCCAAGAAATCACCCACCCTACCCTTTCCTATTTCCTGGGAGATAAAGAACATTGTGATAAATATCAGGGAGGAATAAAGTGATATTCAAATTACAGCAATGCAGCAATTATCCTCCCCAAAGTACCAAGAAGGATAATAATTACAGAGAATTTTACAAAGTGCTTTGATGAACTTGAGAATGACAGCGATTGAAAGTCACGCCCAACTCCTGAAAGCCCCGATGGCCATTGATGAGCAAGCCTTCTGCCTGAGCAGCTCGGGCATCCGGCTCTGCTGTCTGCACGGGTTTGTGAACTGGCTCTGCTGCCCAGCCTTGTGCATAGCAGCCTGACTTCTTATTAGGACACCAAGTGATAATACTTTTATTTTTTTAAGATTTATTTATTTATTTGAGAGAGAGCGAGAGAGAGAGCGCTCGCAAGCCAGGGGGAGAAGCAGAGGGAAAAGCAGACTCCCCACCGAGCAGAGGGCCCGATGTGGAGCTCAATCCCAGGACCCCAAGATCAGGACCTGAGCCGAAGGCAGAGGCTTAACTCACTGAGCCACCCAGGCGCCCCTCAAGTGAGAATTCTTAATAAACTCTGGTAATGCGCTCCTTTCTTGTGAATATCAAGTCTTGATCTCTTTTAAACAACCCACTTACTAGTTTACGACATTTCCTTGGGTATAAATTCAAAAAAATGAGTAATACCTCTTAAATTCTTACTATATTCCAGAAACTTTTCTAAGAGCTTTTAATGCCTTAAAAAAGAAAAAAAGAGCATTCATGGAATTTCCCATCACTTGTTGATAAGAAGAAGGTAATTGTGTTTTTGTTTCATATACAGACAGTCAGTTTATTCCTAAACATGGCACTTTTGTTTGTCTCTATCATAATCTGCATGTGCTGATCTCCCAAAAGCCATTCCCATTTTCCTTGCTTTCAAGTTGTGGGGATTAAGTCTTTGTCATCCCCAAGTCTTGACCCTATTACAGAAAAACATTTTACAAACTATCGAGGGCTGCACATAGGTAAGTGTTTCAGAATGCAGCCTGGAACTGATGTTCCATTTATAAGTGAGGAAACTGAGGCCCAAGCAGGAGATTAGACATTTTCAAGGCCAGTCATTGCATAGACAGAAATGTGAGCACGAGACCCAGACCTGTGACTCTCTGCAGACCTCTCCTTCCAAACCGCAGAAATCAGCCTCATGTCCCCACCACACTGACCTGTTCTCCACGTCTTGTCAGAAGAGCTCGGTTCTCTTTCTCCTGATCCTACCCTAACAAATTACCCCAATATTTGGGGGTTGAAAGCAACAAGCATGTATCTCACAGTTTCTGAGGGTTGAGAACCCAGGAGTGGCTTGGCTTTGGGGGCTTCTGGCTAAGGGGAGTCTCTCAAGAGACTGCAGAGAAGATGCCAGTGAGGGCCTTGGTCCCCTGAAGGCTTGACCGGGCTGGAGAACCTGCACCCACACTCTCCCGTGTGGCTGGGCGCTGGTGGCCTCCGCTTCCCACCGCGTGGGCCTCTCCGTAACGCTGCTCGTGATGTGGCTAATGATTAGAGAGACAGAGACAGAGACCTGAAAGCCACAGTGGAGAGCCTGGACTGTACTTTGCTAACATGGGGAGCCACTGGTAAGGGATAAGAATTGCTGAAGCCCTTTTGGGATTCATCATCAACTGGGTGTCCAGTTACGGGTTAATCATCTGGGCTGAGACCATGCTACGTTGTCTAAAACACTGCAACTAGTCGCTGATGGAAACTCCAACAAGCAAAACTTAGTAGCAGGACTCCTGTGACTACCATGCAGGGGCCCAGAAACAGTGCCCAGCAGAAGGCAGGGAAGAATGTACCAAGGTGCCTCAATAGTCCAGGGAGAGAAGAGAGGATTTTTTTGGAACTTCTCCTTTTTACGAAATTTACAGGCGCAGAGGTGACTTTGGATTTAGGGAGGAACTTTGAATTGATTTAGATGCACGTGGGCCGATAACGCCCAGATCGGCATCTCTGGCTTCAACCACCCCTCTGAGCTTTGGACGTGTTTATCCAGCTGTCTGCTGGACATGTCCCTTGGTTGAACTATGGATACTTTCATTTCAACAAGTCAAGAATTAGATTCATCACTTTTTCCAGCCTCTCCTGCTCTGGGTGTTTTATTTAATTAAATCATCACCTGCCCAGGCACCCGAGGCAGGAGCCAGTAGGCCACCCTCTGCTGAATGCAGGAAACCATGTTGCCCCTCACGTGCTCAGACCGACGGCTTCTCCCACACATGGGCCTCATCAAATCTCCCTGTCCTCTCCTGTCTCCTGGCCTTAAGGAGTATGTTGCCTGGCCTGGAACATTTTTCTCTCTTGCCTGACTTGGAAAACTCTTACAGGTTTCCCCGGACCCACTCCAAATGCTGTCTCCTCTCTGTGGAACGACTCGCTCCTTCACCTGGACTCCAGACCCGTCATCACCAGCTTCCACTATCACTGCTGCTTCCATGTCTACCGCTTCCACAAGACAAGGAGCTCTTTTTACTTGATAGCCAGAGAGACTCTGGCTCCTAAAAACGAAGTGATGTACTTGAGTTCAAGTTTACCGGGTTTACCAATAGGAGAGCCAGGACTAGAAGATCTTCCAAAAACACTCACGGCTGCGTTATCTCGAGGATAAAATGTGTGCTGCTCGTGTGTGTGTGTGTGTGTGTGTGTGTGTGTGTGTGTGTGCTGGAGAAGGACCTGAGGGGCTAAATCCATGTTTGTCCTTGAGGTGAAAGTTGTACCCCCAAACACATGTCCTGCGTTGGGGGGTACCCTGGCGATACCCCAGTCGGCGGCCCAGGGACGGTGTGTGTTGAGGGGCCTGGGTGGGGCTTCTCCGGCGTTGCTCGAGGGACGGCCCGTGGAGAGGAAGTGCCATTCTGATTTGTGAGTTACCCATTTCCACTCCACAGAGGCCGTTGTCAAGTAGGAGCCTGTCAGCTCTCATCTCCATCTCTCTTACCTCTGGGGCCAAAAGTCACATTAGGTTTCTGCTCACTTGTTTGATATCCAGGGGCTCCTCTGTTATCCCCAGCTTCAGAACCTTCAGCTAGTGGTTTCTTTTGAATGTTTAAGGTGGAAATCTCTGAGCTGGGCCTGTGCTGTGGACAAGTGTGCGATCGATGGGAAACCTCTCGCTGGAGGCTCGCCTATCCCAAGTCTTGCTAAAAGGCACTTTCAGAAGATGGGAAGAGCTCTTAGAGGCCCTTGACAATGGACTAAGCTGGTCTCAAACCATCCCCTTTTTTCTCCTGGGTGACCATTCACCATCACTACCCTCTCTGATGACCAGAGAAGAATATGAGGATACAACAGAAAGGAAATCACTCCTTTCATACATAGGACAGAATGCTCTTAGGGTCAGGCAGAAGAGCAGTGACTTGGGAGAAAACTGTGAACCTGGGGGTGGATGCTAGGGGCTGGGGCAGACTGAAACTTTGGGCTTTGGCTCTGCCACTCCAAGTAGCCTGTCTTTCTTGGGGTTCTCTGCCTTTGATTCCTATAGCCACTGCCACACCTGGCCTTTCCCTACCAGCCCCCAGGGAACACCCATCCTCTTCCTATTTCTCTTGAACATAACTGAAATGGTCTAATACTTTCCAAAAGTGGCTTCACAAATGTGCTAAAGAAAACATACATAGGGGGCGCCTGGTTGGCTCAGTGGGTTAAAGCCTCTGCCTTCGGCTTGGGTCATGATCCCAGAGTCCTGGGAAAAAGCCTGTGTCAGGCTCTCTGCTCGGCGGGGAGCCTGCTTCCTCCTCTCTCTCTCTCCCTCTCTCTCTGCCTGCCTCTCTGCCTACTTGTGATCTCTGTCAAATAAATAAATAAATAAATCTTTTAAAAAAGAAAGAAAACATACATAGAAAACATCACCGGTATGGAAAACAATCCAGTTCACTCAGGATCCTATCTCGATCCTATGAACCCCAGAAGTGAGTATGAGAGACTTCCATTCAACTTTCCTCAGTGTCCTATCCAGGTCTACCCTTTGTCTTGCTTCTTACCCTACAAGTACCCCTTCTGCCCTTCTCCCAGCCATAAAGCCTTTGGGTACCATTTTGCTTGCTAGAAGATGGTGTGAGGAATCCTTTTGTTCAAATCAAATCATAGCAGGAAAGAGACCCCTCAGGACATGAGTGAAAGCTAAATGAAGGCATCAGAGGAGAAGCTGGGCGGCAGTATAAAGATGCGAGAAATATTTAGGAGTCCGAATAGGTAGAATTTGGGGTCCTGTTAGATATGAGATGGAAGGGTTGACTCTTCTTTATCTTGTTTTATAAAATATCTATTGAACTCAAGCTGGAATTCCTTATATTGTTTGCATGTTGGAAATAATATTGCTAAAAAAAATATTGGAAAGGGGAAGCACAGACAGACACAAAGGGTAAGACAGGACTTCTGTTATTAATTAAGATACATGTAATGGCATGTCACTTTTTAAAAAATCCAATTTATGGAGATATTATTTACATACAATAAAGTGTCCATGTTTAAAACGTATGTTTCATTGAATTTTGGCAAATACATATGCCCATATAATTACCATCACAATCAATATATAGAATATTTCTCTCACTTCACAAAATTCCCTTGTGCTCTTGCCCACCTAATATCTACCCCCCCATCCCTAGGCCACCGCTGATTGGCTTTCTGTCACTATAAATTAATTGTGCATGTTTTAGAATAAATGGAACCAAAAAACATACAATCTTTTGTGTACAGCCTTCTTTCATTCAGTGTTGTTTCGGAGATTTATCCCCATTATTGCTGAATAAATATATCATTGTTTGACTATACCATATTTGTTTATCCAGTCCCCTACGGATGAATGTTTGGGTTGTTTGGGGGTGTTAGTTATTACAAATAAAGCTGCTGCGAATATTTGTAGGCAGGTCCTGGGGTGGAGCACCTAGATTTCCATTTTCTTGGAAAAATACCTAAGAGGAAACTTGTCATATGGGAAGACCTGTTCATTTAACTCTATGAGAAACTGACAGCTCATTTTTTAACCAATAGAATGTTTCTTACCATTATTCCCCATAATTCAAGGATGAGGAAAAGACAAATTCAGCCCAATCCTACCTGAATTATCATTGAATTTAAATTAGTGGGATCTGAATTAATGAGATTAAATGTAAAATGTTAGATTAATCCAAAAATGGTTTGGATTTTTAACTCATATGAAAACAATATTTTGTGAACTTTGTATATTTCCTCCCAGAAAAAGAACAGCAATGTATTATTATTTTACCAATTGTCTAACGCCATATAAAGCTGTGAAGTGCTCTATAAACATTCATAGGGTATCATTGTGTTACTTACTGGATGCTGCCAGGGGACTGGTAGTACAGGTTTGCTTGCATCAAGCGGACCCTGTGAACGCCATGACATCACCCTTCCGAGTTGACTCAGCACGAAAGCCGAGACACGTGTATTGCTAGGTGGGCCAGCGACTCGGAGAATTATGGCTCTGCTGTCCTTAAGGGTTCCCCTGTGATCGGGAGCCTTAACATTGCCCCTAGGGACCCAACATCTCCAGGAGCAGCCTAACCATTGGCTCAGAAATTTCTTTAGAAGCTGATTGACAGCAGTTGCCAATCTGGATAATCGCCAGAGAGCCCCAATTAAAGCTCTGACCATCTATCTCACTGCCGGGATTGAGGACTTTAAGATAAGTCCACAAGTGGAAAAAAAACTACCCCCTGAGAAAAGGGCAGCATTTTTGCAGTATGCACTATATCACACAGCCATATTATACATTATTTATAATTCATGGGTGCATTTTTTAACCCATCTTCTGAAATGTTGTGTTGTCAGTCTAATAAGGTTGGTAGTCAGAACCTTTCTTTTTCAATCTTTCCCTTTGGAGGGAGACAGAGTAAATCTGGACGGAAACATAAATGAAAATGTATTTTTAGCACTGACAGAAATAGGAACTCTTTTAAACTCTTTTAAAGTAATTTGTACTTTTGTCGTTGCTGGGGTCTTCATTAGCCACCTAAGGAGGAAGAGCCCGGTGTTTTCACTAATCCTCCAGATGAAGCCAAGTTTAAAACACACACTCTCTATAGGGATTATGTGAAGACGTTAAAAGTTGGCCAGAAAGGTGACAAGGTATCTTGATAATTGAGACCATCCTGGGAGTCAGGCTGGTCTGTCCAACCGCTCTGAAGTAATGGTGGGTAATCAAACCCAGCAGGTCTGCACAGATACAGGCAAATGCCAAACAGCTTCCCGTATGCACAGAATTCAGCTTAATTAGTCACAGAGGAGGAATAGGCACATTTAAACTAATCCAAAAAATCATTCTTGTTTGAGTTGCTTACATGCAAACATAAAAATGGCTGCCCTCTTAAAATAAGCAGCCCTCCCTGCAAAGGAAGGGCATGAGAGAAAGTTGACTGACCTTCATCGAAAAGAACTGTCCAGAGAATGAATTTTCTCCATCCCTCCACTCTTTGGAGATAGCACAACCTTATCTCACAGTAGCCCTGCTTTACCCAGGAGATGACGAATTATGGTGCATGCTAACTAAAGAGGGGCTCCTGACGAGAAATATGGATGGACTTTCAAAGTGTTGGCACTGTTGTATGGATGAAGGGTTCCAGGGCTGGTGACAGAGCCTACACCCCCGGCTGGTAGGACAGGGTTCCCCACAGCAGTCTCTGAGGCTCTTCCCTAGCAACTAGGGCATGATTGGCAAGTGGGGGCTTTCCCGTTGCCTCAGAATTGAAACCAAGCCTTGGAGTGGTGAGCAAAAAGCACTTAGTGTCTCATTTTTCTAAGTCATAATCTCTCCAAGGAGGCTTTGGGTGGTTGGATCCAGTCACAGCAACACGGGCTATCGAGAGTGCTGATTGGAGAATGGGCCCTTCCACCTCCCCATTAATCATCCCTACCCCAACCTCAGAGGAGCAGAGGACTTGGAGGTGAGAGAGGGTCAGCCATTTTGGTAGTGTTGCACTTGCAAAAGAAGATTACCCCCTCCCAAGACTAAGGAGGTTCTTCCAGCCTGTGGACAGTCTTGAAGTCTTGTGCTTTCCCCCTCTCTAATCATTCACAAAGCTAGGTGGGGCCTGTGAGGAGAGGAGCTGGCATTTGATTTCGTCATCACTGCTGAGGCTGTGTAAGGTAAATGAGAGAAAGAAACAAGTCTCCCCATTTGTGTAGGTGCAACTCGGTTTACGACACTGTCCCCACAGAAAAGGCAAAGAAGCATCTGCATCTGAGGAACATGGTAGCAGAGCCACCAACTGGAGCTGAGTTGGAATTTTCTGTCTGATCTCTTGAGGGATCTTTAATGTGGAAGATTATAGCTTGAGCATGAGTTCCTTATCAACGGACGTGTTGGAGCTACCACTGTCCTCATCAAAATCACAGAAAATGAGAGAGAATAGTAGCCAGAAGGCCACGACTGTATGCAGTTAAATAAAGAAACATCTGCCCTTTCCTTCACCCTCCTCCCTGGCCCACACGGAAAGCTCAGCACCCAGATGGGAGAGAAGGTGGCACCTGAAGGACACCCAGCCTCCCTCCACCCCATCCCAAGCACTCAGGGCCAAGAAGTTGGCCAGTGTAAGGGTCCGTGTCAAGTCTCTCAACCTTCCTAGACATCCTCAGGTAAAAAAAAGTCCTGACATTTTCAATCACAAAGATGAATTCCCTCTCAGTAAATAAATAAAACAACCAGTCAGAACATTAATTCACTCAGAATTAAAGCTTTCCACTATCCCCAGTCCTGGCCTGCCTCGGGCTTGGAGACTGGTGGTGAGTCAGCTTCTTTCCTATTCTTCCCCCACCTTGCTTTTCTCCTTCTTACCCCCTCACTGTCTCTGCTTCTAAGAGGTTGGAAATAAGGTAGAGGGATGTGGAGAGAAGGGTGGTGAAAGGAGAAATAACGGGGAGGAAAGGTGTTCGCTGACTGGTTTGGTACAATCTGGCTGTGATGTTCTTTGGGCAGGTGGAGTCCCATCGCTGATTCTGTCTCCTCAGTGAAGCTTTCATGAAAGACTCAACGACATCCCCTCTGGGGCCTCTGACTGTGGCCCCCTTGATGGGAAAGAAGCCCATTTCAGCTCCTGGGTATCTGGAGGTCCGTCCTGTTATCTCTCCAGGCAATCTACCCCAGGAGAATCCAAGATGGTTCCAGGCTAACTCCCCTTCCCTCCCTCCCTAACGTGGGGCTTTGTGGCCCCTCAACACCCTCAACTGCCCAGCGCCCCACTATTCACATAGGTGCACTTTGCTCCCTCCCGACTTCAGTCTGTTGCCTAAAGATCCTCTCCACAGGGTCTTGTCTGTGGACTTTTTTCAGACCGGTTTTGCTAGAGATGCGAATGATTTTTGTCGGGTGGAAGAGATAATCTCAATGGTTTATGGTTTATGGTCATGATGGAATACTGACAGGTTTTGTACCTAACTCAGCAATCTTATCCTAACACTGCCATAAATACTTAGCTTTTCGAATGTTCTTTGGAATGATTTTAACATCCTAGTGGTTTTTCCATTAATTAATGAGTTGAGTAAAATCTTCGACTTGTGTACATTTTATTTGAAAGAGAGTCATAATTTTACCTTTTTGAAAATTATTTCTTAACAACATTCAAGACCCAACACTCTCTGCTAAGAAATTCTACTACCAAGAATATTTGATGACAGCACTAACTTACATGTCTTCAGCGATTTATAGGATGTAGCTTCCTTCCTGCAGTAAGAACCTTCTTGAGGACAGAAGACTCCAGGTGTCTTGAGCACCCTTGCATCTCTTCTTCCTGGCATAGTCTCTGGTACATAATAGGAACTCAGTAAATATTTGCTACGACTTTCATTTGATGTTCATATAGCCCTGCAAAGTAGGTAGAGAGATCCTCTTTCTTCATTTCGCAGATTAAATGTGTTTGGATGGCTTGCTCAGTGTCACACAGGCAGTAAGTTGAGAAAGTTGGGACTCAGTCAGGCCTTTTTATTTCTAGGGTAATGTGTTTTTTGAGGATACCAATTGTCTCTCATTTTACAGATGGGTACTTAATACTCCTACATAAATTAGAAATACCTCCTGGCTAAAAGCTTCCTTAAGTAACTTCTTCTTATTAGGATGCTCTAAAAATTTTTTTAAACATAATTCAATCTAGGGGTGCCTGGGTGGCTCAGTGGGTTAAGCCTCTGCCTTCGGCTCAGGTCATGATCTCAGGGTCCTGGGATCGAGCCCTTCATGGGCGGGGGGGTCTCTGCTCAACAGGGGGCCTGCTTCCCCCTCTCTCTCTGCCTACTTGTGATCTCTCTGTCAAATAAATAAAGAAAAACTTAAAAAAATATATAATTCAATCTATAAAACTTCTGAATTCATGCTCGGAGCATGATGTCATTTAAGGTCATGGCAATACTATCTAGAGCTAAATCTGAGGAGGACGATTTGTTATGGAAATGGAGGGAGCATTTTTGCCCCAATAGGGCAGTATGTCCTGGTTTAGGAAAAATCCGAATGTATGGAGTTTTGTTTTCCAAGCCAGGCACGATGAACATCGGAACATCAGAAGCTGGTTCCAATCTGCGTCTGGAATTTTCTTTAATCGATATTCTTGTTTCTGTGAATGCCAACGGAAACCCCAACCCTCCCGAAAAAGAAATCAAACAAACCAAACAGAGAAGTCGTGCACCCCCTTGAAATGTGCTTGAGTCTTCATTTCTTTCTGTCCCCATTGCCAGCACCCTGTTATAAATCGTTATCCATTCTTATCTCAATTGCTGCAAAATCTCCTAGCTGATCTCCCTGCACCTGTTCTTATGCTTCCCTCCCATCGACACCGCAAATAAAGTGATTTTTCAAAAACACGATGTGATCTTGTTTCACCCTCTCTGTGGCCTCCCATGCTCTGAGACCAACCTAATTCCTTAATGTGGGCTAGAGCCTCACATGACTTGGCCTTGTCCAACTCTCTTTCCAGTTACTCTCCCATCTGAGAGCCTCTGCACATGTAAATCCCTCTTCCTAGAAAGCTCCACTTTGCCCTCACCTAGGGCAGCCCCCATCACACTTCAGGGGCAGAGTCGTTTTCTTAGAGAAGACTTCTGTCCTCCTCCAGGCCCCGAGTCACACTCACGACGGATTTTTCAGCATCCGTTTCCCCACCAGACTATGAGTTCATCGAGGCGAGATGTGCTGTCTCTCTTGTCTGCAGCCCTGGTTCGAGGCCCTGGCACTGTATTTCACCTGTTCAAAGATGCAAACCCCCCCCCCATTAACATCTCTGACATCAGGATGTAACTTTCCATCATTAGTACGTCATGGTGGATTCAGCAAAGTTTTTATTTCCTAGTGTGAGAGAAATAATTGTGCATCATACAACTGATACAATCTTCCATTTGAAGAAGTCCGGTGGTTGCTACATGAACGTAGCCTGTAGTTACTTGGTGTTTGGCCTCAGTGCAGAAATTCTACTATGTAGGCTTGGCTGGGTTCTTGGAAGGCTGTTGGCAAGTAGCAAAGCAAGAGAGTCAACTGCTGTTTCCTCCGCTGGTGGTGGACACCACCAGGGCTTTTTTGCCTGAGTGCTACCTCGATGTGGTACATGTTGCAAGTTCATGGGAGAAGGGCTCTGTGTCTGGGATAATTCCTGCTGGCTACTGCCCGCGGCCGTGGGGTCTGCTGGTTGCACTTCTGTCCACGCGGCTTCAGAGCCCCCCCCTGCTGTCAGCACCTCCGCTGCCCACGCTGATGTCACGTGAGCTGCCCCAACTCAGATCGGCTGCCCCCACCGCTGTCCGCCTTGGCCTCCAGATGGCTGCTTCTCTCCGCTCACTGAACAGAGCCGCCCTTGCGTGCTCATAAGACACTTCGCCCCTATTAGACATTCCTCTGTTGGGAGCCCAGACAAAGCCCTGGGAGAGAAGAAGGGAGTTATGGAGTGTGGATCCCTCATTATAGTCCTGCCTTGACCACTGGTTCAGAGCCCTAACACTACCAGAATAGTCCGCATCGCCTTTCCTTGGATTCCAAGAGTAACTCTGGAGCAATTCTTACAGGCAAGCAGCTGTAGGGGCCCAACAAATTCCAGTTTTGCCTTTACATAAAATAGAGCCTGTTTTTACCCCTTCTTGGGAATCGGCTTTTCCTTTGGTGGAGGTTGTTTCACTCTGTTTGCCAAGAAAATTCTCTTCTTATCCATGGCATGTCCCGACCCTAGCACAAGAAGGCATAAGTAGAACAGGTTGTTCAATTGACCGTGGCCTTGATCAGTCGCAGCCATGATTGACGA
>PISX010022455.1:0-30000 GCA_004024625.1 Mellivora capensis | reverse complement strand
CTTGATCACAGAACCCTGGGATCATGACCGGAGCCAAAGGCAGATGCTTAACTGACTGAGCCACCCAGGCATGCCTGTATGTGTGTTTTAAAACACTCTCATAAGAATCCATTACTTCCTGCTTGTCATAGTTTCTGTGATGAACACAATGATTAGTTACTCAACTGCCCCATGGGGAAGGAAGAACTTTCTCCCCCAGTACTGGGTGGGCTGTGGGCAGAGGCCCTCAGCTGTCAGAGACTTACAGGTGTTGCTCCTCCTGAAGAGAGCTGCCTTGCCCAAGTCATGTCCCCTTCCTGGGGTGGCCCATCTCTAGTGGCTGATTGATGTTTGGGGCATAAAGGTTCAGCCTTCCTGTCCCAACTCCGGACAACTGCGAAGAGTCATCCCACCCTCAAGACTTCCCTGAAGGAGGACAGAGAGTACCAGGGACACTATGGTGGCTTGTCTTCTCCCTCTGCCAACTCTGCTTCCCTGCTTCCCCCTTTCTGGTGGCTGCCACTAAAACACCCCCACATGCCATTCTCCTCCTCAGAGTCGGACCCAACCTGTTGATATCTGGTACCAGAAGTAATTCCAAAATGCAGATGCTGGGAGAAGATTTTGGATCTGGATCGTGCACGGATGGCTTGACCGTGAGGACTCCCATCAGCAGTGGCGAGTGGTGTGCAGAAGTACAGATGGCACGAGGTGCAGATGTGGTTGTTGAAATTTTTGACCCTGAGTGGGTCACGTGATCACTTCCTCACTGTGGACTGGGTGAGAAGGGGCCTGACCTGGGTCGTGTACTTGGCCACCAGGGATAGGCAGGACATTGTGATGGAGATTCCACAGAACCACATGGGGGAGGGTGGGAGTTCACCAAAGAAAAGGAAGACATGGTGTCCAGTGCAGTTGCTAAAGTCCTTATTACAGCCCACAAGGCTCTTCTCCACCAGGCCTTTCTAAACTTCCTATCCTTCCACTGTGACCCTGCCTCCCCACCCCCCACCACTCCCAACAGGCAATGCTAGCCTTCTTGCTGTTCCTTAAATAAGTGGAGCATTTATTTCCTGCCTTGGTCTGTGCAAGGCCTTTCTCTTTGCTTGGGAAGCTCTCTACTCACCTTACTGTGATCACTGCCTCACTCCATTGGTGTCTCTGCTCAGTGACATTGTTGTCACTTACTTAGAGAGGTCTTCCCAGACCACTTCTGGAGTCATTTGGTTCATCTTATCCTTTACCTAGCTTAATTTTCTTCACACCATCAAACTGCACTTGGACTGAAATTTTTTTAAGTTAACATATAATGTATTATTAGCCACAGGGGTACAGGTCTATGAATCACCAGGCTTACACATTTCACAGCACTCACCATAGCACATACCCTCCCCAGTGTCCATCACCCACCCACCCTATCCCTACCGTCCCCTCCCCTCCAGCAACCCTCAGTTTGTTTTGTGATATTAAGAAGTCTCTTATGATTTGTCTCCCTCCCAATCCCATCTTGTTTAATTTTTTCCCTCCCTACCCCCCATGATCCCCTGCCCTGCCTCTCAAATTTCTCTATCAGAGAGATTGTATGATAATTATATTTCTCTGATTGACTTATTTCACTCAGCATAATACCCTCTAGTTCCATCCACATCATTGCAAATGGCAAGATTTTGGTTTTTTGATGGCTGCATAGTATTCCATTGTATATAGATCCCACATCTTCATCCACTCATCTGTTGATGGACATCTACGTCTACATTCTTTCCATAGTTTGGCTATTGTGGACATTGCTGCTATAAACATTCGGGTGCATGTGCCCCTTTGGATCACATTTGTATCTTTAGGGTAAATAACCAGTAGTGCGATTGCTGGGTGGTAAGGTAGCTCTATTTTCAACTTTTTGAGGAACCTCCATGCTGTTTTCCAGAGTGGCTGCAACAGCTTGCATTCCCACCAGCAGTGTAGAAGGGTTTCCCTTCTCCACATCCTTTGCCAACATCCATCATTTTCTGACTGGTTTATTTTAGCCATTCTGACTGGTGTGAGGTGGTATCTCACTGTGGTTTTGATTTGTATTTCCCTGATGCTGAGTGATGTGGAGCACTTTTCATGTTTCTGTTGGCCATCTGGATGTCTTCTTTGCAGAAATGTCTGCTCATGTCCTCTGCCCATTTCTTGATTGAATTATTTGTTCTTTGTGTGTTGAGTTTGATAAGTTTTTTTATAGACTTTTAAAAAAGATTTTATTTATTTTTTTTGACAGAGAGAGAGACCACAAGTAGGCAGAGAGTCAGGCAGAGAGAGATGGGGGGGGGGAAGCAGGCTCCCTGCTGAGCAGAGAGCCCGATGTGGGACTCCATCCCAGGACCCTGAGATCATGACCTGGGCCAAAGGCAGAGGTTTAAACCACTGAGCCACCCAGGCGCCCCTTTTATAGACTTTTTATACTAACCCTTTATCTGATATATCATTTGAGAATATCTTCTCCCATTCTGTCAGTTTGTCTTTTGGTTCTGTTGACTGTTTCCTCTGCTGTGCAGAGGTTGGAATTGTTTTTGATCATTTCTTTGTATCAGCCACTTGAAGATGAGCTCCTCGAACAAGCATTGTGCCTTTTTTCAGCACTGTAGCAGTGCTCCTGAGAATAGGGCTTAGTCTATAGTAGGTGCTGTGTAGTGATTACTGAATGGATGGAGATAAAGTTCATATGGTAACACAGAGAGGCAAAGTAGGGAAATTAACCTGTTTTGACTATAGAAAGCGATGATAAGGGCTTCCCGGAGGAGAAAGCATTTGAGTTGGATGCGGAGGATTGGATAACATCAACAGGCAGAAATGGAAAAGTTCAGGGAGAAAGATGTTTGTGGGCCCTAGAGAGGAGCATTGTGTCAAGGGTTATGATGTAGTGTGGTGACTCAGACCACGTGGTCTTGGGGCTGGTTCATAGTGTGGTCTAGGTTCCATTGATAAGCAGTGTCTAACTATGGAATTCATGCTCAGAAATTCATTGCTGCTGTTCTTAAAGTAATTCCTTACTAGGTGGTGTGCAAACCACTCATTTGTATTTCCTGCTCACAGTTCAAACTAATTTACCTACCTGTTCACCACAACATTGTTGATACTTACGCATAGTATGTTCAAGTTGAGTAGTTACTCTTCCCTGAGGTGTGCCTGGGTGGCTCAGTGGGTTAAGCCTCTGCCTTTGGCTCAGGTCATGGTCTCAGGGTCCTGGGATCAAGCTCCGCATCAGGCTCTCTGCTCAGCGGGAAGCCTGCTTCCATGTCTCTCTGCCTGCCTCTCTGTCTAGTTGTGATCTGTCAAATAAGTAAATAAAAAAAATTAAAAAAAATAGTTACTCTTCCCTGCTATTTCCGTGTTCCTGCAGGGAACCTATCACAATGCAGAGAAGACCAGTACTCCTGGCAAGACGGTGGTCAAGAGGGAGCGAGTGACATGATTTCTTAAGCCTGTCAGAGGTTCACACTTGAACAAGGCTTAGGTAAATCCTCTCAACAATGACTATCAGGAGAGGTTTCAGGTGTTTTCATGTTTGTGTCTTTTCTCGATATTCAAAAATGTATAGCTCTGCCTTTTAAAATATGCAACATCTAATGAATATTTTGATGAATAATCAATTATTTTATCAGCTACTTAAATATTCAAATTAGAGAAATTTCTAGAAAGATGATAAAATCAAAGTAAGTTTACCTTATTCCTCTCCCTGAAAACTATAGAAATGAACAAAAAGAATTAAATGTAAGGAGAAAAATATCTACAATGAAATTAGGAAATAGCTCAATGCCATACCACAGGTTAAAGAATATCTTCTAGATACAACATCATTTGAATCCAATCAAAGAGGGTAACTCAGAGCTGACTCCTGTATCCTCTGATATTGGGAAGGGATTAATCTTGTGGGTGGATCAAGGACAAATAGGGGGGACCATGGGAACATTTCTATTCCAGAAGATGTCAAGGGAGATGATGGTGAAAGGGATCATGTGGCCATTCGATCTTGTCTCTGACCTGTCCCCAGAATAAGATAAATTCCTGAGTAGCAAGACCTTGAGAGAGCACCTCACAGAACCACTATGTTTACATAACAGAGGAATCTTCAGTTTTGTAAGAAAAGAGATTATATGAAGCCAAGGTTTCAGTGGAAATCAACCCCTACCCCCAGATTTAAAAACCCCAAAACTAAGAATGAAAATGAAGATTGTGGCAGAGATATTCTAAAGCAAGTGGTTTTGACAATAAAATGATCAAGAAAGAAAGTCATTGTGAAGATGTGGTACTATTCAATGTTCTTTTTTCTGTCTTGTGGAAACATCTAATTCCTGGTTTGGACATAGAGAAAGAGGGAGATTAGAATAATTTTGAAGTCATTTGCTTACATGCACCATTGACTCCCATTCTATTTGACTATTATTTCTCTATAACTCAAGTTAATGTTCGATCTTTGTGCATTAGTTCTTTGCAGCCTAATCTAACTACTTCTACGTCAAATAAGAGAAGGAATCGGTAAAGCAAATTTGGAGCTTTTCCCCAAGATTTCCATGGTTTAGGTCTTTTTCTGATTTTTGTATCCTGATGATCAAGAATTGATTGGAGGTGAAAAACACTTTGAAAACTTTTTTCATTGGGTGATTTCTTTTTTCTCCCTTTAAGATTTCTAATATAGGCAGGTTACCAATTGCTCCTTATCATTATTTCCTATAGCGGTTCTGTAGTCCAAAGACAGGGCATTAATTTACGGCTCTGGTGTTTACTTATCTGCTTGAGTTGGGGCAAGTTTCTCAATGTGTTCAGGGTTTGCCTTTGTAAAACGCAGGTCATGTGCACCTCATAAGTTGTTGTGAGGATTAAACAAGATATCGTTTTGTTGGAAAACACCTGGCTCAGAGTCTGGGGCAGAGAGGGCATTCCAATAATGTGCTATTGTTTCTTATTTGATAATAAGAGCTCATAACTCATGAAATATGATAATGCCAAAAAGAATGTTTCCTTCACTGAAGGATTTTGTCCCTCCTAGGTAGTAGCTTGCCCACGACATCTGTTACATTATTCTATATTCTTAAAATTAGCATACCCTAGCATTCTGCTGGACATTTTATGGATGGAAATAATTAGAAATTTTATTTTTGGTTCATATAATAGCCTCTGAGCATATGGAAGCCTCCTAATTCATTGGCAATGAGTTCATAAACTCTGTTGGGTCTGCAGCTGTGAACCTACAGGACCCGTCCTCTGGGTATTTTTAACAGGTTTTGCTCAGTGATAATTGATAAATTAATAATTGGTGCTAAGAGAATTTAATGTATCATGCAAGGAGAAGCAGAAACAGCAAGTAAAAAATGCACGTTTCTATAAGGGACATACTATTAGCACAAAAGGAAAGCTCGAAGGGTGGCTTGACCTTGGCCAACATGCTGGCTGGGTAGATTGCTTACCCCCATCCCCTTGTGATGGTAAAATGAATGTCCATCTTTCAAACACTGATCGTTGATGTTATGGAAGTCATCAAAATTTGTTAGAATAATGGTATGATGGGAACTCTTGAATTATTAATGATCAGTGCCTAAGTATTACATTCATATGGCATACATCTCTACCCTTTAAAGGAAAAGTGATGCACATGTTGTCTTTGTTGTAGGAAGTCGTATTTTTCTACATAATTGCTCTCTTTTGTAGGAAAGAACTCTGTGTACAGTCTCATCACCATTCATGTTCAGTATGATTGTAGGAGGGGCTCCTGGGTGGCTCAGTCAGTTAAGCTTCTGCCTTTAGCTCAGGTCATGATCTCAGGGTCCTGGGATCAAGCCCCCGTTTTAGGCTCCCTGCTCAGCGGGGAGTCTGCTTCTGTCTCTCCATCTGCTGCTCCCTTAGCTTGTGCTCTTTCTCTCAAATAAATGAATAAAATCTTAAAAAATACCCAATATGATTGTAGGTAACCAATAATAAGAGCTCAGATCTATACAATGCTCTTTAAAGAGCTCCCTCAAGTTTTTTTGAATTAAATTTATTTTTTTATTAGTAGTATTAGTATTACTTAATATCCAGGATTGAGAATATTTATTTATCAAACATTACAGGCTGTAGTGCCCTTCAGATAGAGTCATGGCCTGGGAATGAGACTGTCCTAGTAAGAATAGTGCCTATTAATTTCCTTAGATACTGGAGAAAGAGTAAGAAAGGTGCATGAAGAAAATATTGTTTTTGTGCTTTTTCATTTAAAAAAAAAGATTTTATTTATTTGACAGAGACAGAAATCACAAGTAGGCAGAGCAGCAGGCAGAGAGAGGGGGGGAAGCAGGCTCCCAGCTGAGCAGGGAGCCTGATGCTGGGCTTGATCCCAGGATCCTGAGATCATGACCTGAGCCCAAGGCAGAGGCTTAACCCACTGAGCCACCCAGGTACCCTGCTTTTTCCTTTTTTTTTCAAAATAATAAACCCCTGGGGCGACTGGGTGGCTCAGGTGGTTGAGCGGCTGCCTTCGGCTCAGGTCGTGATCCCGGGGTCCTGGGATCGAGCCCCACATCGGGCTCTCTGCTCCACGGAGAGCCTGCTTCCTCCTCTCTCTCTCTGCCTGCCTTTCTTGCCTGCTTGTGGTCTCTGTCTGTCAAATAAATAAATAAAATCTTAAAAAAAAATAAACCCCCAACTGTGATCAGAACCCACACGAGAGGCTGACAATCTACAATGGCCGCTCAACATCTCCATCGGGATGTCTTGAATGAAAGCTAAATCACCATGTCTAAAACTGTACCAAGCTCGCTACTGGGACTCCCCCGTACACAGTCCCCCTTTTGGGTTTCCTAGCTCAGCAGATGGCACTGCAGTTCCCCCAGATGGGTATGTCAGGAATTGGGCATTGTTCTTAATCCGAATACAGCCTTTTGGCTTTGACCTCCACAACCACAGCTGACCATTTTATTTCTTAGTATCTTCCAAATCAGTCCATTTCTCTCCACCTTCATTGCCACTGCCCTAGACGAGCCAGGAATACCGCAGTGGCCATGTAATGGGTCTGTCCCTTTCTGCTTTTCCCCACCAGTGCATTCTCTTGCAACTCAAGTAACCATTTAAAACCTAGTTGGAGCACATCACTGATCCATCTTAAATACTTGCAGCTGGGATAAAGCCTGTCTGATCTGGACCCTGGTTTGTCTGATTGCTACTGTTATCTTCTTAGACTCCTTCAGCTGTGACGCGCTCCTTCCAAAAGCAGGGAACTCACCTCAGTTAACTCCTTCAGACCTCAGAGCAAAAGCTACTCTTGGAAAGATCTCAGAAGCTCTGGACTTTTTTGGCACCAGGTACTTTTTCCTTGAACATCAATCACACACATTCATTGTGTGATTGCTTGCTCAATATTTGCCTGTGCAGGTACCCTATGAGGTCACCATTGTGACATTGTTGCCTGTCCCGTGCCCTTCTTTCTACATTAATTCCTTAGCTCTGTTCATTTTCAATATGTCATCTTCAGGCTGGTTTGGGGGAGGAAGCAAGAGCCTACGATAATTAGCCATCTTGTCAGGTGTTCCAGTCCTTTTAATTTTCACAAATAGTATTTTAGTGGCTTCTGTAATCACTATGATGGACCAATATGAGATGTTCAGAAAGGCAGAGAAAACCAAACTGTAGTATTGAGGACCATACAGAGGTAATAAAGCAATGAGGTAGTTACCATAAAAATTGGGATAGATCTTAATTTTCATGGGGAGAAAAGGGATTGTAACTGGGAAGGGACAGGCTAGAGGGGCTTCTGAAGTATGACTTTTTTTTTTTTAAGATTTCATTTATTTATTTGAGAAAGTGAGAGAGCATGAGCAGGGGAAGTGGGAGAAGGAGAAACAGACTCCCTGCTGAGCTGGGAGCCTGATGTGGGGCTTGATCCCGGGACTCTGGGATCATGACCTGAGCCGAAGGCAGACGCTTAACTGACTGAGCCACCCAGGTGCCCACATTTGTTTATTTCTTGACATGGACCTTCATCAGGATGGGCAACATAAATTCTGAAGTCTGTACAACATGGAGATGTGGGGCCCCTTGTTTTTAAAATTATTAGAAATATCAAAATGTTGACAGCAAGTCAGCAGGCCAAGCATGGCACCCTTCTAGGTGGGGGTCCCTGTGTGACTGGACAGGCTGCGTGCCCATGAATTCAGTCTTGGGGGTGATTATATGAGAATTCACTCTGTAATAATTTGTTAAGATATATATTATTATTATGTTTTATGGATTTTCCTCTATGTTTGTTGTGTTTCACAATGAAAGAGATGAAAATAGTTGAATACAATGAGAAGTCCAAAATGTAAAAAAAAAATAAATTAGAACCCTATATGATTACTTTGAGGAACTTCCACTGGTAGGAAAATGTAAAAGGGTAGAAAATATGAACAAAAAGTCAAGAGATATGAATCGCAAAAGAAACTGTATTAACATCTGTATAGAAATAGGAAGCCTTAAAGGAGATGAAAAAAAAAATAAGCAGAGAAGTAATACTTTAAGGAATAATGACAGAACTTTCCAGAATGAGTAAAAGTTGAAAGAATTCATAGAGTACAAAATAGGATAGATAAGAAGTCTACACCTATGTTTACTGTCATGAAATTGAAGAACAAAAAACCATTTAAAATTCTAAAAGCTTCCAGGAAGAAAGAACAGACAACTCATTAAGGAACAAGAATAAAATGGATGCTCGCTTCTCTTCAATGGCATGAAATACAAAAATATAATGTAGAAGTGTTTTTGAAGTGTTCTCTAGGGTCATTCTAGAGGCTTCTGAAATAAGAATGTGGATAATAAGAGGACAACAGCATACCCTAACATGAGGCCTCATTCCCACTTAACCTAAGAGTTCAGGAAACAAAAGCAAAGGAAAGAAACCAGTCAATCAGTTTTAAAGCAGAAACCTGGGCTCCAGGGTAGAGTAGAATCTAGGACAAAAGCGTTTTAGAAAATAAGATCAAGAAAAATAAATAATGCTGAAAGCACCCAGGAAATGAAGCCTGGGCTACTGCTCAAAGCCAAAGGGCTACATCAAAAGTAAAAACTTGAGGGACGCCTGGGTGGCTCAGTTGGTTAAGCGGCTGCCTTCGGCTCAGGTCGTGATCCCAGCATCCTGGGATCGAGTCCCACATCGGGCTCCTTGCTCGGCAGGGAGCCTGCTTCTCCCTCTGCCTCTGCCGGCCACTCTGTCTGCCTGTGCTCTCTCTCTCTGACAAATAAATAAATGAAAAAAAAAAAGTAAAAACTTGGGATGTCTGGGTGGCTCAGTCAGTTAAGCGTCTGCCTTTGGCTCAGGTCATGATCCCAGGGTCCTGGGATGGAGTCCTGCATCGGGCTGCTTGCATTGCAAGAAGCCTGCTTCTCCCTCTACCTGCTGCTCCCCCTGCTTGTTCTCTCTTTCTCTCTCTCTGACAAATAAATAAATAAAATCTTTAAAAAAAAAGTAAAAACTTTCAGGTGTCTTAAGTGACATAAGAAGCAGGTCAGTAAGCTGAGCAAGGAGGAATTCAACATCTACTGGCGAAACTTTTCCCATTTAGGCTCAGAAAAGGAAGCCCTGTCATGTAAAGGGTCATCCTTTGAGAAAGCAAGCCTTCATCCACACTGTTGTCTGGCAATTCTCTTTCACTCTTGAGAGTGCAGATTATATGCAAGGAGCCTATAACTCTTTCCCTAAATCCATAAGGTAAGTTAGTCATGTTCCCATGGGGTCTACTGTACCCTTAGCATTTTTAATCCTAGTACGGATAAGCCTGGAGGGAGAATGGATTCATGTGATTTTTTTTTTTTTCATCCTGTTGCTCCATCTTGGACTTGTCCTGTTCCTGAAGCTTTACCATTTTTGGAGGTTAGGATAGAGAATTGAGTTGAACCCTTTAGGTCCGCTTCCTGCGAAGTTGGTAGGGTGTAGGAGCCTTCCCTCGAACACCCAGGA
The DNA here is from genome assembly GCA_004024625.1 of Mellivora capensis. NCBI lineage: Eukaryota > Metazoa > Chordata > Mammalia > Carnivora > Mustelidae > Mellivora > Mellivora capensis. The sequence goes on along the minus strand of PISX010022455.1, from coordinate 20,078 downwards.
GCTCCATGTGTTTGAGACCAAAGCAACCAAAAGACAAATTAACACCCTCATTCAACACTGCTATTGTGTTGACAGAAAAATGCTTTATCACTGGTTGAATGAAAGAAGTGATTACTGTTTTTCAAATTCAACCAGGTGTGGACATTGTATCAGGCACAGAGCTAGGCACTTACACATCTATTATTTCATTTTATTCTTAACATCATTGTTCCCCCGAAGTCTCAATGGGAAATTCAGCGATACTGCAAGCCATTTGTGGGGGAAATTGCTGCCAAATGCTTAGAGGAAATTCAGAGCTTTAGTGAACAGTTTAATTCAGGCCTGAGTTGAACCAATCCCAGTGCTTTCCCGTCCCCGTTCAGATTGTGTGGTTTTTGCTTCTTCCCTTGAATCTCCCACAAAAGGTCTCAGGCCCCAGACCTTGTCACTGTGAGCCCTGGAACACGCAGGCAGATTTGAGATGAATGAGCTCTGCTAGGACAAGACTGACCGACTCTTGTCAAAAGGTGTATTTATTAAAAAAAAAAAAGTCCATTTATTACATTGATCCAGCCAAGAAGTTTGCATCCAATACTCGGAGTCTCTTGCTCTGATGAGATGCTGACAGAGGGGCCAGGACGCAGACCAGGCAGGTGGGGCTGTCTGGATGGCAGGACCTCAACAGGCCAACCTCAACCTACCGGTCGTGGTCCGATTCCAGATAGAAGGCGTTTCCTAATGCCACAGATGGAGTTGCTGGTTCAGTTTTTAACCTTTACTCCAACTCACTGTGTGGCAGGCACTTGAGCTCAAAAGTAATACGGTGCTTCTGAGCAGGTCAGGGTCCAAGCTGGAGGGCATTCACGGGGTCTGGTGCAAGGTCAGGAAGAAGAGAAACTCCATCAGGACCCCTCCCCTCCCTTCCTCCTTCCTCAGTCAGGAGCTAGGGTGCGACCTAGGAGGTCCTGGCTCCCTGGTCCTCCCTCCCTGCTTCTCACTGTAAAGTTTCAACCTGTTCTGAACTTTATTTATTATTTACTTAGTAAAAGAAAAAATATAAATGTTTTTAAGATTTATTTATTTATTTGACACACAGAGAGATAACAAGAGCAGGAACACAAGCAGGGGGAGTTGGAGAGGGAGAGACAGGCTTCCTGCTGAGCAGGGAGCCTGATGCGGGGCTCGATCCCAGGACCCTAGGATCATGACCTGAGCCAAAGATAGACGCTTAACCGACGGAGCCACCCTAGGTGTCCCCTGTTCTGAATCTTTAATGGACGTTCAGAGGGATACCTGTCACTGTCAGTGGTAGCTGTCACCTGGGGGAAGCAGAGAGGTGACACAGATGAAGCAAGATGCTTTAGCCTGAGAGACTGCGGTCCCGGGGTCCTCCTCCATTTGCTCTGATCCAACATGCAAGCTGAGAAGCACGCCCCTGAGGCAGAGGAACGGGGGGAAGTGTGCTTTCCACGACTGGCACCTGGAAAGGAAAAGTGAATCCTCAGTTGTACATAAGCAAGTATAAGAGCGTAGCTGAGGAAAGTTTCATGCCCAGTGCAAGGACACAGCTTTGATGGGTGTGTGTGTGGTGGTAAAATATATATAATATAAAATTTTCCCTTTTAACAGTTTTTAAGTACACAGCTCAGTGGCACAAAGTACAGTCACACTGTTGTGCAACCAGTCCCCCACCCATCCCCAGAACATTTCCCTCACCCCAAACTGAAACCCCCTACCCACTGAACGCTGACTCCCTATCCTTCTCTCTCCCCAGCTTCTGGCAACCTCAGTTCCTTCTGTCTCTGTGAATTTGAATACTTACCTACCCCATGTAAGTAGAATCACGCAGTGTTTGTCCTCTTGGGACTGGTTTATGTCACTTACCAAGTCGTCAAGTTTCATTTGTGTTGCAACATGCGTCACAATCTCCTTTCCTTTTCCTCTTCTTTTTTAAGTTAACGTATAATGTATTATTTGCCCCAGGGGTACAGGTCTGTGAATCATCAGTCTTACACACTTCACAGCACTCACCATAGCAATACCCTCCCCAGTGTCCATCACCCAGCCACCTTATCCTTACCCTTGGTAACCACCTCCCAGCAACCCTCAGTTTGTTTCCTGAGATTAAGAGTCTCCTATGGTTTGTCTCCCTCCTGATCCCATCTTGTTTCATTTTTTCCCTCCCTACTCCCCATGACCCCCTGTCCTGCCTCTCAAATGCCTCATATCAGAGAGATCATATAATTGTCTTTCTCTGATCGACTTATTTCACTAAGCATAATACCCTCTAGTTCCACCCAAGTCATTGCAAATGGCAAGATTTCATTTCTTTTGATGGCTGCATAGTATTCCATCATGTATATATACCACATCTTCTTTATCCATTCATCTGTTGATGGACATCTAGGTTCTTTCCATAGTTTGGCTATTGTGGACATTGCTGCTATAAACATTCAGGTACACGTGCCCCTTTGGATCCCTACATTTGTATCTTTAGGGTAAATACCCAATAGTGTGATTGCTGGGTTGTAGGGTAGCAATGACCCCAGAAAGATATACACTAACCAAATCAGAAGAGACCTGAAACTGGGGGGAGAAGAAAGGAGGAAAAAAAGAAAAAAGAAAAAATGTATATATATTAGACTAGTGAATAGAACAGAACCACACTCTTGATTTTGGGTGTATTTTGATCTGTTAGAAGAAACTAACTTCCAAAATTTTAAAGAAAGAAAAACTTACATATACACACAAAAATAAAGGGAAACAGAAAGAAGGGATGGAATATTATTGTAAAGATGAAAATTAAGAAGATTCTAAAAAAGCAATTGATAAGAAGTTGGTTGAAAAAAGAAAAAAAAACGATGAAAGAATATGATAAGAAGATGAGACTAGAACAAAGCCATGCACTAGATTTTGGATATATTTTGATGTATTAGAAGGAACTGTATCCCAAAATTTTAAAGAAAGAGAGACCTATATGTATACAAAAAATAAGGTTAAATACAATGAAGGGATAGAATATGATTATAACAATGAAAATTTAAAAAAAAGATTTATAAAAAGGCATCGATAAGATAAAAGTTAAAAAAGGTTAAAATGGGAAAGAGGAAAAAATTAAAAAAAAGAATGAAAAAAAAACTTAAGAAATTCAACTTTGGGGGTGCCTAGATGGCTCGGTCGTTAAACATCTGCCTTTGGCTCAGGACATGGTCACAGGGTCCTGGGATTGAGCCCCACATTGGGTTCCCTGCTTGGCGGGAAGCCTGTTTCTCCCTCTCCCACTCCCCCTGCTTGTGTTCCCTCTTGCTGTGTCTCTCTCTGTCAAATAAATAAATAAAATCTTTAAAAAAAAAGAAATTCAACTTTGAAAGACTAAAGAATCATGGGAAAAGAGCCATGATTTCTATGTGCTGTATTCTCATAGCTGTGAAGTTTTGCAGTTCTCCTTGATTGATGAACTTGGTCATGGCTGGATGTTCTTGCTGATCTTCTGGGGATGGACCTGTTACCGTGACTCTCAAATATCTTTGCCTGAGGGTGGAATTGCACCACCCTTTCCAGGGGCTGGGCTAAGTAATCAATTCAGGTTTGCTCTTGGAGCTTTTGTTCCCTGAGCACTTTCTGTAGAGCTCAGGAGGATGCAAAAGAAAATGGCGGTCTCCCAGTCTCCAGCCTGGAGGAGCTGAAAGCTTGGGCCCCACTCCTCAGTGCGCCCTCAGAGAAAAGCGGTCACTCCCTCCCATCTCCCTGGTCTCCGGCCCTGCTCCGAGCTCACCTGGCCTGTGAACGAGCATTTCTGTCTCTGGTGCACAGCCCCATTTGGAGTCTCCAAACCCCGCAGATTCCTGCCGTGTACTCTCACCGCTCCTCCCAGGGGGAAGATGAGTCTCCCGGATCTGCTGCTTGTGGGGTCCCTGCTCGAAGAATAGTGGCATAACTGTGCTGGGGATCATGGTTTAAGGTAACCCCGAGTTGAGAGCTCACTCCTCAGCTCTGTCTGTGTAGTCGGCTTCCCTGCTCCAATACCTGCGGGCTCTGTTGCACTCAGAGACCCCTGGTCTTTCTGTGACCCAAAGGGTCCTGAGGCCACATAGTCCCCGCAAGGGTTCCACCCCCGCTTAGCCTCTGGAGCCATGTCCCTCAGTAGAGCAGACTTCTAAAAGTTCTGATTTTGTGCTCCACTGCTTGCCAGGAGCCGGCCCCTCCCCCCATGGTCTGTCTTCCTGTCGCTCCGGATTCACTTCTCTGCACGTCCTACCTTCCAGAAAGTGGTCGATTTTCTGTTCCTAGAATTGCTGCTCCTCTTCTCTTCTCTCTCCTGTTGGGTTTGTAGGTGTTCAGAATGGTTTCATAAGTAGCTGAACTCCTGCATCCTGATGATATTTAGGTCCCTACTCCTCCACCATTTTGCTCCTATTTGTTTATTTTGGAGAGAGAGAGAGTGAGAGAGTATGAGCAGTAGTGACAAAGGAAAAAGGAGAAAGAATCTCAATCAGACTCCATCCTGAGCATGGAGCCAGATGGGGGGCTTCAAATCATGGCCCTGAGATCATGGTCTGAGCTGAAAACAAGAGTCAGATGCTTAACCCACTGGGTCCCCCAGGCACCCCTATTTTCCAATTTTAGATTATGGGCTGCTGAAGTGAGCCCACTGGCTTGATATCTTCAAGGTCATCGACTCCCTCAGTTTTTGTCTATAGTTTTTCTGTTAAGAAAAAAAAAAACCCCTCCTTTTATTTGTAATAAAACCATCTCTCTCAAGCACAGTGTCTTCCTTTGTTCTCTTTTCAAAGAAATGAGGGAAGACATGTTTTTATTTCAATGATGCAGACTCATCTTTAAAACGAGATCCTTTGGGGACACCTGGGTGACTCAGTTGGTTAAGCATCTGCCTTCGGCTCAGGTCATGATCTCGGGGTCCTGGGATTGAGCCCCGCATTGGGCTCTCTGCTCAGCCTGGAGCCTGCTTCTCTCTCTGCCTGCTTCTCCCCCTGCTTGTGCTTTCTCTCTCTGACAAATAAATAAATAAAATCTTTAAAATAAATAAGTAAAATGAGGTCCTTTAAACATGACCTGGCAAATGAAATCAACTACTTATAGTAGCACAGAGGACCCTGTTCTTTCTACCCTAGTAAGACAATGTAAATAGTTTTTATTAATTTTTAACATTTTTTATTATGTTATGTTAGTCATTATACAGTACGTCATTAGTGTTTGATGTAGTGTTCCATGATTCATTGTTTGCGTATAACACCCAGTGCTCCATGCAATATGTGCCCTCCTTAATGCCCATCACTGGGCCAACCCAACCCCCCATCCCCCTCCCCTCAAAAACCCTCAGATTGTTTTTCAGAGTCCACAGTCTGTCATGGTTCATCTCCCCCTCTAATTTCCCCCAACTCCCTTCTCCTCTCCATCTCCCTATGTCTTCCATGTTATTCTCTTCCTTATGCTCCACAAGTAAGTGAAACCATATGATAATTGACTCTCTCTGTTGACTTATTTCACTCAGCATAATCTCCTCCAGACCCATCCATGTCCACGTTGATACAAAAGTTGGGTATTCATCCTTTCAGATGGAGGCATAATACTCTGTTGTATATATGGACCATATCTTCTTTATCCATTCATCCGTTGAAGGGCATCTTGGCTCTTTCCACAGTTTGGTGACTGTGGCCATTGCTGCCATGAACACTGGGGTACAGATGGCCCTTCTTTTCACTACATCTGTATCTTTGGGGTAAATACTGAGTAATGCAAGTGCGGGGTCATAGGGTAGTTCTATTTTTATTTTTTTGAGGAACCTCCACACTGTTCTCCAAAGTGGCTACACCAACTTGCATTCCCACCAACAGTGTAAGAGGGTTCCCCTTTCTCCACATCCTCTCCAACACCTGTTGTTTACTGTCTTGTTAATTTTGGCCATTCTAACTGGTATGAGGTGGTATCTCAGTGTGGTTTTAATTTGAATCTCCCTGATGGCTAGTGATGATGAACATTTTTTCATGTGTCTGATAGCCATTTGTATGTCTTCTTTGGAGAAGTGTCTGTTCATGTCTTCTGCCCATTTTTTGATGTGATTATCTGTCTTTTGGGTGTTGAGTTTGAGGAGTTCTTTATAGATCTTGGATATCAGCCCTTTGTCTGTACTGTCATTTGCGAATATCTTCTCCCATTCCGTGGGTTGCCTCTTTGTTTTTTTGACTGTTTCCTTTGCTGTGCAGAAGCTTTTTATCTTGATGAAGTCCCAAAAGTTAATTTTCACTTTTTGTTTCCCTTGCCTTTGGAGACATGTCTTGAAAGAAGTTGCTGTGCCCGATGCCGAAGAGGTTACTGCCTAACATAGATGATTTCTTAAAATGGCTGCATGCTGTCTCTCACTGTGAAACATGAAGCTGTCTCTGAAGAGTTAAAGTCTGGGGATCATTGTCTAGGCAAAATTTCCCAGCAAGGGTTCTGTGCTTTTCTGAGATGTGGTTAAGCACAGCACCAAATATGGATATTTGGTCCTTAACTTTTTCCTGGTGAATTAAGGAAACAAGCTTAGTCATTTTTAATTGAGTGGTTGGATATGCAGCATCCTTCCTGGGAAGAAGGAAGGAAAGAAAAAGAGAAATAGGCAGACCATATTGGCAGACAATTTCCCCCGTGTCTCTTGTGTTTCTGCCTGTCCTATGAGCAGAGGCACCGAGCGGCTTTGTCCTTGGCTGTCTTTTCTGTGATGTTTGTACAGCAACTGCCTTGGAAGATGGAAACAGGGTCTCCCTCTGGAACAGAGAGTTGGCAAGTTTACTGCCCTTATAAAAAGCTGGGTTCCTGAAACACACCTGTTCACCTCAAAATAAAGTCCCAGTGAAAGGTGAATGTGTGCTCACTTGGGATAAGAATTGCAGTTCATGGAGCACAGGTTCAGGTAGAAATCCAAATAGAATCCTGCTTGTAGGGTGAGAGCTAGAGGTTTTTTATTTTTTATTTTTTAAAAAGATTTATTTATTTCAGAGATGGGGGGAAGGGGCAGAAGGAAAGGGAGAGAGAATCCTCAGGTAGACTCTCTGCCGAGCTTGTAGCGCGACTCAGGGCTCAATCTCACGACCCTGAGCTGAAACCAAGAGTCAGATGCTTAGCGGACGGAGCCACCCAGGTGCCCTGAAAGCAAGAGGTTTTTATGAGGAAAAGGTAAGGGAGCTGCTACACAAGTTGAAGAAAAGGAGGAAAGAAAACTGTTTTCTATGGGTACTAACAGCTAAGCGACTCTGGGTTATACACTGACCGGCTACTGAGTCTATCTTCAGACAGTCGACAGCTGTCAGCCTTGGGAGCAGGACATTCTTGATGGCTGGCTTTCCCAGCAATTGCTTAGAACAATTGTCCTTTTGCCCAGTCCAAAGGTGGGGAAGGCAGTCTCTGCAGTGCCAGCTCTTACTCTGTTTTAAAGATTTTATTTATTCATTTGACAGACAGAGATTATAAGTAGGCAGAGAGAGAGGGAGAAGCAGGCTCCCCGCTGAGCAGAGAGCCCGATGCGGGACTGGATCCCAGGACCCTGAGATCATGACCTGAGCCAAAGACAGAGGCTTAACCCATTGAGTTACCCAGGCGCCCCTCTGGCTCTCTTTTAAAATGGCTGCCGTCATGCCACGTTTTCACACACTTCCCTCTGTGCAGGTGTCCCCTGACTCCCTCTGCATTGCCCTTCAGGATCTCGGCTCAGGGAATTGGCAGAATAACATGGGAATAAAGGGGAGCCTGGGTGGCTCAGTTATTTGAGTATTTGACTCTGGATTTTGACTCAAGTCATGAACTCAGGGTTGTGAGATCGAGCCCCAAGTTGGCTCCCTGTGGAGCCTGCTTAGGATTCTCTCTCTCCCTCTTCCTCTTACCCTCTTCCTATCCTCCCCACCTTGCCCTGCCCAACCCCCCCACTAAAAAAAAATAAATGAAATGCAAATATTTTGGCAGCTGCCATTGCTGTGAGTAGCCAGGTGTTTTGACTCTGACCCGGGAGTTTTGTGTCTTCTTGTTACTGCTGCGAGTCTGTTGTGTGAATAGTGGTCTTGGTTCTTGGATTCCCCATGAAAGCTTTACATGAGGATCCACGTTCAAATAAAGACAGCTAGAAGGAAGGTAGCGAGCACAAAGCAGTGAATTAAGGCCGGTACGCTCTCAAGAAGGGGGAGTGGGCAGAGGGGGCCACTACACCGAGGTTAGGGGTGTCTTTTCTTTTTATGTCTGCATAGGTTATGAATTATAGCTAGGGCAGTCTCCCGCTCTGAGTTCTCCTCTGTCCTCTGGCTATACAACTTGGGAAGACACTGGGATATCTGGGATTCTATTAAAGTCTTCAGCAAATATCAAAGTAGGACATAAAAGTCTTATTAATCTAATCAACGCACATTAAGATGAACGGTGTTGGTAACTCGTTTTTTACTGGTGTCAACTTTTTTTTTTAAAGTTTTTATTTATTTATTTGACAGAGAGAGAACACAAGTAGGCAGAGAGGCAGGCAGAGAGAGAGAGGGAAGCAGGCTCCCCTCTGAGCAAAGAGCCCCATGTGGGACTCTATCCCAGGACCCTGAGATCATGACCTGAGCTGAAGGCAGAGGCTTAACCTGCTGAGGCACCCAGGTGCCCATACGGGTGTCAACTTCTAATGTGGGGGAAATCACTCAGTAATATAAAATAGATTTAAAAAATAGATACAAAATCCTTCTTTTGGTAAATGTAAATGGTGTTCTAGTCTGTTCCGGGCCTTTGGATCATGCAACAACTTTTGGTTATACCCTTGCACAAAACTTCAAGATTTAGAGAGGTGCATATTAGGAAATATTTTTACCTAAAATATTTGACTAGACTGATGGCAAATTTAATTTAAAAATTAATAAGAAGAATGGGAAGGTGGGTGATATAAGAGCTAGTTTAACTACACGTGTCTCAAGGTAAACTTCTATTTTTTAAAAGATATTATTTATTTATTTGAGAGAGAGAGTGAATGGGAGAGAAAGGAAGAGAGCACAAGCACTGGGGAATGGCAGAGGGAGAGGCGGAAGCAGGCTCCTTGCTAAGCAGGGAACCTAATGCGGGACTTGATCCTGGGACCCTGGGATCATAACCTGAGCTGAAGGCAGATGCTTAACAGACTGAGGCACCCAGGTGCCCTGCAAACTCCTATTGGTACAAAGAAACAAGGTATCTACCTGAATGCACTCAATCTCATGACCAATGCTGTGCCCTAAAATTCTCTTGAAGGTCAGGGACCTCATTTAAAAACATTCCAAACCATCTCTCTTGAATTAGAAGGAATAGGAGTATCTCTTCTCCACACTCATATCAAAATTTCTTCAAAACTCCATCCCCACCTTTTTTTCTCTGGGGTTCATATTTTATAGACTTTAAATGTTTGTGCATTCCTTTTAGGAATTTAAACATTTAATCATTCCTTTTAGGATTTAGAGCAATTCTTTGAAAATAGTATGTAATTCAAAGGGGTCCAAAGCTTCACTCAAAGGAATTCAATACAAAGCAACTTGCCTTTGCTTTTGGCAGAGATGTGCCTACTTGAGGGAGAGGGACAGGCAGATTTGTGGGTCTCTAGAGTGAAAGCTCTTCTTAGTTCTTAGAAACACAACTGTGGGGAAAACATAACCAAATAGCCAAGAAGATGTTCTTTTGTTTTGTTTTTGTAAAATGACTTCATTTTAATATAGGAAACCACACGGGAAACATTTAAGTCTTAAGAAACAAACAGAAAAAGTCGACTGGAGAATTTTGAACTGGAAGATGAGTGAAAAAAATACAGAAACAAAGAGCTGTTAAGAAAATAATGTCTCCCGAATTTTGTTCCATGTCAGAGTGACTTGGGGAATCTTTATTTTATTTTATTTTTTTAAAAAATTATTTATTTATTTGATGGAGAGGGACACAGCAGGAGAGGGAATTCAAGCAGGGGGAGTAGGAGAGGGAGAAGTGGGAGAAGTAGGCTCCCCGCTGAGCAGGGAGCCCAATGTGGGACTCGATCCCAGGACCCTGGGATTATGACCTGAACTGAAGGCAGATGCTTAACCCACTGAGCCACCCAGGTGCCCCTTTTGTTGTTGTTTTGTGCCTTATTTTTATCTTTTTCTGTTAAGGATAGCCCCACATCCAGAGTCTTTCAAGTTCGATTCCCCAGAGTAGGGGCTTTCAAAGTATTTGGTTTCAAAAATCCTTCTACATGATCTGAAACATTATGGAGACCTCCAAAGACTGTTTGTGTTGATTATATCCATTGATTTTATGTGTTAGAATTCAAAACAGAAATTTAAAGAGTAGTTATTAATTCATTAAAAATAACAATAAGAAGCACATTGTGTTTTAATATAAACACATGTTTATGAAAAGCAGTTAAAATTTCCAAAACAAGCAAACAATTTAGTGAAAAGAGTAGCATTGTTTTATATTCTTGCAAATCGTTTTTAAGTGCCTAGCTTAAATAGAAGACAGCTGGATTCTCATATCTGCTCCACATATACTCTCCGGAAAACTGCACTCTAGACTAATGAGGGCAAAAAAGACAAAGAATATTCTGGCATTATTGTACAGATAGCTTTGACCCTGTAGACCCTGTCTTGGGGATTCCATTGCTCATGGAAGCAAACTTCCCTCGTCCTGCTGGGATGTGAATGGGTTCGTGGTCTGTCTGTGCATGTTGGGGAAAGGACCTGGGGGTCTAAGTGTTCCTTATGTAGACACTCCCCCAGTATTCCTGTTCCAAGCTTCACCCCCATCCCTGCCTCCTGTCCTCTCACCTCAGTATCTGGTGTATCTAATTCCTGGAACTTAGTGGGATGCTGCAGGATTGCTTGCCTTGTTTTTATTTGTGCCCTCCACTTGAAAGTTCCAGCTTTTCCCACTCGGCTAAGTCAGTGTGCTGCTTTTAAAAATTTTGTTTTATTTATTTTTTAAGTAATCTCTACAGCTGACATGGGGCTTGAACCTACAACCCTGAGATCAAGAGTTGCATGTTCCACCAACGGAACAAGCCAGCTGCCCCAAGTTGGTGCTTTTAAAACATGTCTGCAAATACCTTGACCTTCCCGCTCATGAAAGGTGGTGGCAGTGAGGTCTGTGTTTTCTCTTCTTGAACATGGGCCAGCCTCCATGACTGGTTGACCAGTAAAGTACAGTGAAACAGTGTGACATGTTAGATCAGAAAAGGTAGACCTTCTGCTTGGTTCTCTTGAGACACTCATCTTTGGGTCTCTGAGTTGCCATGTGAGAAGTCCTGGGCTGCCATGCTCTGAAGAAGTCCAGACCATATAGATACGTCTTATGCAGGCATTCCAGCCAGCAGCCCAAACTGAGGTCCCCACCAGCAGTCAACTTTTGCCCCTCCAGACATGAATCACAAAGCCTTCTGATAGTTCCAGACCCCAGTTGTCCAATGACCCCAACTTGAGTCTTCTGAGCTGACGCCTCTGACATGGTCGAATGACAAGCTGTCCCTGTTCCTGCCATGCCCTTTCTAGATTCCTGACTTCCATAATTGGTAAGAGCGTGCACGTGCGTGCACACACACACACACACACACAAAGTTGTTTTAAGCCACTAAGTCTTAGGGTAGTTTGTTATCCAACCAAAGATACAGGGAAGTTACTGACCCCTCATTCCTCTGCTCTCCATCTTCTAGAATTTTCTTGTCATCGTTCATCCACTGTCTTCTTATATTCTGTCCTTCTGTTTGTTAACCCCTTTATTCTTTAATGTTATTTTGGGGATTTGGGCAGATGGCGGAGAAGAACACCTGTTCAATTTGCAGTGTTTTGATGGGTGACTTTTCCAAGTGTCTTTTATCCCACTGAAATACATTTCAAGATTGTTTCCATTTTAATCGTAGTCTGGCTATAAGTTTTCTCTGTGAGTGGGTATGTCTGTGGACTCATGAGATATATTTATTTGACCTTCTGGAGGAAAAGTTAGAAGATGAGTGACGCCCACCACGTAAGAACAGTGTGCTTCCTGTCAAACATGCCCACGGTATTCCTCCAAAGCTGAGGAGCTGTAGACAAAACATGTTTCCCCTCACCTTTGGGACTCAAGGATGGTGTATTCTTTTTTTTTAAAGATTTTTCTTTATTTATATTTATTTGACAGACAGAGATCACAAGTAGGCAGAGAGTCAGGCAGAGAGAGAGAGGGGGAAGCAGGCTCCCCACCGAGCAGAGAGCCCGATGCGGGACTCGATCCCAGGACCCTGAGATCATGACCCGAGCCGAAGGCAGAGGCTTAACTCACTGAGCCACTCAGGTGCCCAGGATGGTGTATTCTTGAGTTATTACACAAACAGTTACAGAAATCCTCAAAACCTTCGACAGGAAAAATTAGTCAATAACATTTTCTTAAAAAGATTTTATTTGTTTGACAGAAAGAGAGAGCACAGGCAGGAGAGCAGCAGGCAGAGGGAGGGAGAAGCAGGCTCCCTTCTGAATAGGGAGCCCAATGTGGGGCTCGATCCTAGGACCCTGGGACCATGACCTGAGCCAAAGGCAGATGCTTAACCGACTGAGCCACCCAGGTGCCCTAGTCAATAACATGTTTATGCACCAAATTGTGTGTTCTCAAAATTCCCATGTTGAAACCTGAGGCCTCCCCACCCCCCCAACCCCGGACTTCACAGAATGTGACTGTATTTAGAGACAGGACCTTTAATGAGATAGTGACCAAGTTAAAAGGAGCCTTCTAAGGCATGCCTTAATCCAATTTGACTAGAATCCTTAAAAGAAAAGGAAACTGAGACACACAGGGAGATGCCAGGGATGTGTGTGCACAGAGAACAGCCCAGGTCAGGAGGCAGTGAGGTGTGAACACAGGGAGAAGGCTCAGGAGAAAAGAAACCAACTGGCCCTTTGATCTTGGACTTCCACCCTCCAGAACTGGAGCAAATACATTTCTGTGGTTTAAGCCCACCCACTCCCCCATCTGTGGTATTTTATTACTGTAGCACAAAACAGAATTAAAAATCGATAGCAACATTAAGCATTGCTGCTTTCTCTGTAGGTTCCAACACCTGACAGATAATGAAGGATCAGATTAAATCAGCTGGGATTGAACAGAATCCAGTGGTGTTTGTTGAGCTCTTTGGGTGGAACAGTGTGCAGCAGGACCTCCCTAGTGGTGTCCAGGGGAAATCAGCATGGAACATTCTGCTGCCTGTGCAGGTAGGATTGGGCTTTTGGGGCTAATGCATCCTGTGTGATCATGTTTCTTTTCCCCGGTTTAGGAAGAGAAGAATGTCCACATGGACTCAATAAACAGATGGATTTCACTTTCTCTAGTTAGTATCCAAGGCACTTCCTTTAAATTTTTAATTCCATCAAGATTTTGCTTCTCCAGAGCCAGGGTGTACTCTTGAGGAAGTAGCACTTCTGAATTTAAAGAAGAATCCAGAGTGTGAATAAGCAAAACTCAAGGAAGGAAAAGGGTGGAAATGATCTCAGGAGCCCAGGTCCTGTCTCCTACAAAGGCTCTTCCCTCCATCTTGGAGGTAACACCATTTCCACGTACAAGGACCCGCTGCCAAGAATGTCTTCCTGTGACTCCCTCTTGTCTGCAAGGTAGACTTTTAGTCCATCCCCGTCCGTGGATCTGACGCCGCTTTGTGAAGCCTTCTCAGCTCAGCCACCCCACCCCTTCCTCAAGCCTTTTCTGGAAAGGATCAGACAGTTACTTTCCTCACGGTTGGCATCGTGTAGTTTTTAAAGACACTGTGTGTATAAAGTATAACTGTATTTTTTTTTAAACCAAATTTAACATATAACTTGAGCCCCATTCAGTGAATTCTGAGTTGTCCTGCTTCTTTTTATAGGGAGGGAAAGGCGTATCCTCTTCTTGGGTCATCAGTCCCTATTGGCACGTGTCTGTCTCAGTCACAATGGCTCCTTCCTGCCTGTCTTGGTCATCAGCTTCCATCCTTGCCGGCCTCCACGAAATGTGGGCTTTCCCAAATGGATTCAAGTGCAAGTTCTAGAAGACAGTCCCTGCTTCTTCAGTCTGACTCACTCAAGACATCCTTAGGTTCTTGGGCTCTCTGTGATACACAGGGTCTCACCAGGGTCAGGTCAAGGAGACTTGGGATGCTCTTCCAAGCCACACTGGGTCATGAGAACTCAGTGGGGGCTGTCTTAAGTTCCCTCTTCCCCGTCACCATATCTTCCCCACCACTGCAGAGTGTGAGTGAATGCTAGGATTTCATTTAGGAAGCAAAGCTCAGATTTTATCTGATCACGCATCCCCAAACTCAACGGTGGATCCTTTCAGCCGAAGAGGGCAGAGGTGGTCACCAGGGACATGGTTAATCAGGACCAGTCTCTGGTCCTCTTGCTTCCCTTCTGACTACACTCGTGAAACTGAGACCGCCTCCAGCCCCCATCATGGGTGGGAGATGCTCACTGTAAGTAGTCACTTACAGATATGAGTTTCATATCTGGACTTGGAAGCACCAAAGCCAATATTTGAATCTTTTGTTCTTCAGGCTGCCTGTGACAATCTCCCTTGTGTCCCTTCACTCCCCGAGACAACAGGCTCAAATTGTGACTTCTATTTCTGTCAAGTATATGGCGTGTGTGTAGGTGAGAGTGGCTTGTTGTCCTCATTTTTGGACGTTTTTATTTTTGGAGATATAGGTGTACTATTTTTGCTCCTTTTCCTGTTTTCCTCTCTCTGGCTGACTATAATTCATAGATGACAACGGGGAGCAGCTGTAAGATGTCCTTGGCTGTGGAAGTCAGACTCTGAGGCTGGCAGGAGCAGGAGACAAAGAGGAGCCTGGGTCACCGATAACTTCCTAGAGCTAAAATCCCTGCCCTGGACTGCCTACCCCGAGACAAACAGCCCTAAGCTCAGATTGTCTTATGTGAAAGAATCCTCTGTTTTTTTGTGTTTAAGCTCCTAGTCTTTTTTTTTTTTTTTTTTTTAAGATTTTATTTATTTATTTGACAGAGAGAGAGAGAGAGAGAGAGAGAACACAAGCAGGGGGAGTGGGAGACGGAGAAGCAGGCCTTCTGCTGAGCTGGAAGCCCGACATGGGGCTTGACCTCAGGACCCAGGGATCATGACCAGAGCTGAAGGCAGCCACCCAATGACTGAGCTACCCAGGCACCCAGTTTTTTGTCTTTAAGTAGAGCTAAACCTACTTCTAACTGATACCTGCTCCCCTAGTCATTTCAAACTCGAGTCTGTAAGTAGGGGGTAGACACAAAGGGAAACAGGACCTCATTGCTACTCTCAAGGAGTCCCTGAACCAGTGCAATGGGCAGAAACCTGCACAATTTGCACCAGCACAAGGTCAATCGGAGAAATGCAGAAGGATGTGCAAAATGCCCAAGGAGCTTGGAGGCAAAGGGCATATAAGTGTAGCCTGGAGCAAATAAAGGGGAAGACTGGGCAGAATATGGGTCTTGATAGAAAAGGAAAGATTGGTTTGGGTTTTCGCTCGAGACAGGAAGGGAAGGGGTTTCCAGGCAAGGGGGAGTTGCATGGTATCTGTTCTAGAAATGCTCCCTTGTCTAGTCTGGTAACATTCCCATGTGGAGAAGCATAGGGAGAGATGAGGTTGCAGACCTAGGCTGAGGTTCATTGAGTCTGTGTAGCAAGGTCAACTGAGAAAGAGTGATGAGATTTTCCCTTTTTTATTCCCATGTTGTTGATGTTCCCTGCCCTCCACCAAAGCCTATGACTTCTCAGGAGCAGAGATGTTAGCATTCTGAAGGTTAAGATGGAAATGAAAAGCAGTGTTAATATATTTGCTTATTCACGAGAGAATTTAGCAGCAAGACCATGAGCTTGGAAACCCAGTTTTATCTTAAAAAGAAGACAACCTTCTGATTTCCTTTATCAGGCACAGAAGAGAGGCCAGAGGCCTCAGATGATAGGATTCTGCTACAGTGTTGAAAAGATTTCCCGGTCCTTTAGGGCCTGTCTGGGCCTGCAGGCTTGATGTCCATGTAGTAATCAGGAATAAGACAGAATGGAGCTTCCCAGCCTCTGTGGTTCCCATGGGTTAGAGGCACCTTCCAACCCTTGGTCTTCAGGAAAAGTCGCCGTGCTGCTTGGCTGGCAGCTTCTGGACATGAACTTAAGCAAAAATAGAATCGGGCACTCTCCCTGCGCTTGGCCTAGGAGATAATCTACACTGGCGCGTGGACTCCAGCAGCGAGCGGAAGGATCTGGTGTGTTGCCGTCCATTGTGGACAGCCAGTCTCTGATGCTGCTGGGGATTGCTCTTCTTCCACAATGAGCTCAGGCACGTGGGGTGTAATCGAAGGGCCTGTGGTCAAGGTTCAGAGGAGAGGGAAGCCTGGCGGGAGTGCTGGTAGACCTCTTGAGGCTGTTTATATATCAGATCCCAGATCCTTTTGCCCAAGGGCAACAGAGGCACTTTGCTAGCTAGTGCCTGAGCTAGCAAAGCAGTGGCTGCTCTCACAACTCATGCGCATGCGCCTCCTGCCTATTAACTTTACCATTAATGTGAATGTCTGATGTGGGGAAAGGTGTGGTTGGAATTCAAGTGCGTTTGTATTCTCACCAAAAAGTTTGAACGTACATTCGCCATAGAATCTTTAAATGTCATGTCAGCTACTGTCAACTTTGGAGTTCTGGAAAATTCCAAAATTTCACGTGTTTGGAAAACACTGGGGTGTTGAAAAGGGTTTTAAATTTATCTCCCCTTTGTGATAATAGAGTTTCTCCTCAATATCAACTTTCTGGAATTTGAACAGCTCATTATTTAAAAGTTGGCTAGGAATTGCTTGGGGGCCTATTTTAGGAAAAAAAGCTGATATGCAATTTATTTTTTGTTTCTAACATAAATAAGTAAATAAGTGAGTTAATGAATTAACTAATTGACATTCCAGTATAGATGACATACAGTTTTACATTAGTTTCAGGGGTACAATACTCAACACTTTGTACATTTTTCAGGGCTCATCATGGTAAGTGTACTCTTAATCCCCTGCACCTCTTTCCCCCATCCCCCTCACCTCCCCTCTGCTGACCACCATGTTTTCTCTATGGTTAAAGGTCCACTTTTCGTTCGTCTCTTTTTTTCTTTGTTTTGTTTCTTAAATTCCACCTCTGAGTGAAATCATATGGTATTTGTCTTTCTCTGACTGACTTATTTAACTTAGTGCAATACACTTTAGTTCCATCCATATTATTGCAAATGGCAAGATTTCATTTTTTTTTATGGTTGAGTAATATTCCACTACATCTCTCTCTCTTCTTTATCCATTCAAGTACTGATGGACACTTGGATTGTTTCCCTATTATGGCTATTGTAGGTAATGCTGCAGTAAACCAAGAGGTGCATAGATCTATTTGAATTCATGTTTTTGTATTCTTTGGGTAAATACCCAGTAGTGTGAGTTACTGGGTCATAGTGTAGTTCTATTTTTAGCTTTCTGAGGAACCTCCATACTGTTTTCTACCGTGGCTACACCAGTTTGCATTCCCACCAACAGTGTAAGAGGGTTCCTTTTTCTCTGCATCCTCGCCAACACCTGTTGCCTGTTGTTTTTTGTGTTGTTGATTTTAACCATTTTGATAGGTGTGAAGTGACATCTCATGGTGGTTTTTGTTTGTATTTCCCTGAGGGTCAGCGATGTTGAGCTGATACACAATTTATGGGCATAAGATCAACCTCAGGTTTCTCTTAAAAGATTAGAGGGGCACCTGGGTGGCTCAGTGGGTTAAGGCCTCTGCCATCGGCTCAGGTTGTGATCCCAGAGTCCTGGGATTCAGCCCCGCATCATGCTCTCTGCTCAGCGGGGAGCCTGCTTCCTTCTCTCTCACTCCCCCTGCTTGTGTTCCCTCTGTTGCTGTGTCTCTCTCAGTCAAATAAATAAATAAAATCTTAAAATAAAATATTACTAATTGCAAATCTAAATTACCTAGCTAGGTGAGAGCTTGAGGAGGGAGATCAGACCGGGCCTTCCAGAAACAAGAAATTAAGCTTTCTGGCCACATGTGAAGGCGGAGTGAGTAAATAAGGAGCCAGAGCAGCTAAGAAGTTAGACTTCATTTGGTCAGCAGCAGCGGGGCGGGGGTCCGGCACTGGCTGGCAGAGTTGGCCATCTGTGCTGTAGATCGTGACTACACCTTCTTTTCCCTTTTACTTTTCCAGTTTGTCCAAGCTGGACTCACTGGTCCCGGAACAAGACCCGTCTTTGTTCCCCTCAAAAACCCAAAGTAAGATTTCTTATTAAGGAAAATCAGAAGTTTTCTGGTTAGGCAAGAATCTGGTCCAATGAATACGCTCATTGCAGTTTTTATTTCTGTTCTATCTACCTTGTCTTCCTAAATCCTAAAATCTAAAGTACATTAGGTAGCAGAATGGTGATGAATCTCCTCCCACAGAAGTAGCTAGAAGTAGAGACTGTTGAAAAAAGTTGCATGGAGACATCACCAAAACCATCTTCTCGGGTCTACGGAAAGGATCTTGAAAACGGTATGTGATGCATTAATTCTGACTTACTGTTTCCCACATACCTTGGAATAATTTTTTAGCTGAAATTATTGGATGATTCTTTCTGTCTTTCTTTCTTTCTTTTTTTAAAAGATTTATTTATTTGACAGAGATCACAAGTAGGCAGAGAGGCAGGCAGAGAGAGAGAGAGGGAGGAAGCAGGCTTCCTGCTGAGCAGAGAGCCCGATGCGGGGCACCATCCCAGGACCCTGAGAATGACCCGAGCCGAAAGCAGAGGCCTCAATCCACTGAGCCACCTAGGCACCCCAGTGTCTCAGAGTCTTAACTTATTAGGTCCTTCTTGGAAGCCTACCCATCTTACCCATCTCCTGAGCTTTCTTTATTATGAGGACACAGAAATATTATTTTAGGGGAGAGTCCTCGTAGAGCAGCGAGGAGGAACTGAAGAGAAATCCAGTATGATCCGAGGCTTTATTTTTTTCCTTATTTTTGGCAATTTAAGCAAATATTTTTTTTAAATTTAAAAAAATTTTAAAATTTCTTAAATTTATTTAAAGTTCTTTAAAAAGATTTTATTTATTTATTTGACAGACAGAGATCACAGGCAGGCAGAGAGGCAGGCAGGGAGAGAGAGGAAGAAGCGGGCTCTCCGAGGAGCAGAGAGCCCGATGCGGGGCTTGATCCCAGGACCCTGGGATCATGACCTGAGCTGAAAGCAGAGGCTTTAACCCACTGAGCCACTCGGGTGCCCCTATTTCTTAAATTTATTAACATATAATGTATTATTTGCTCAAGGCTTTCCTTTCTTTTGACATTTTTACCCTTGAAGAGGGAAGGGATACTGTGTCCACTGTTTACATTAATTATGAGCCGCCTTCCTTTTTTTTCTCTGAGAAGACAGAAAACATTAAGGTTTTAGATAGTAATTATTCCTTGACTCTGGCCATGAGTCCTTGGAGAAGTTCCCTCTGGTAAAGGCAAGTCACCCACGTGCATTGGAAATGATGATCAAAGGCTTTCCTAAAGAAGCTAATAGTACAGAGTCCTAACAACTTGCGAGGGCGTTGAGGGGATTCATCAGAGAGGTTTTGCAAAGGGGTTTGGAGACGAAAAGTGCAATATAAATGCTAAGCAGCCACAAATTTTTCTGGGAAGAAATGGAGTAAATGTAATCAGGGCTCTGCTCAAGCAGAGCAGCCTGGTGGCCACCTCCACACACATATTTAATGTTGATGGAATCACTGGCAGAACTTCCAACAGAGATGGTCTTTCCTCCTACCACAAGGTAAGTAATTTCCACAGAACTCAGGGCAATTCAAGATTCAGACGTCTCGTGCAGAACTGAAGGAAAAAAGCCAGGCGTATGGTATTTCTATAGTAGGTGCTCAATAAATATTTGTTGATTTTTATCTTATTTTACCCACGGTTTTTCAGACTCCCCTCACCCTCCTCCCCACGTGCTTTAAGAGGATCTCGCCACTAGATGGCGCTCTGTCATCGCGGAAGACTGGCCCCTGCTGTGGGTGGTCGTGGACGGACCCCTCTGATTTTGTTAATTCGTGAAGAAGGCTAGGGCTTTATTTTAATTCATTTCCTCCTCGTTTCACTTGAAAAGAAATCACGACCTTTTTATTGTTTGAAC
>PISX010022454.1:0-31714 GCA_004024625.1 Mellivora capensis | reverse complement strand
AAAAAAAAAAAAAGAAAGAAAGAAAGAAAAAGAAAAAAATCCATTTAAGTCACACAAAGCTTATGCAAAAGTAATGGGTCATAAACTCAAATAAAAATGGATCACATAATATACAGAAAGTTCCTACACTTGACATCAAAAGTACAGTCTATAAAAATTTTAACAAATTCTGCTTTATCCACATTAAAACTTTCATTCAGTAAAAGATCCCATTAAGAGAATGAAAGTACAAACCAGTCATTGGGGAGAATATTTGCAATATATTAGGTATCTTGTATCCAGTATACATAAATAACTCTTAAATATTAACACTAAAAACACCTAATTAATTTAAATGAGCAAGGCAAAGCCAAGTGGTATCACCAAGATGGCTGCATAAGAGAGCCAAATGCAGTCCTTCACAAATATCAACAATCAGATATCTAACCACAAACAAATACAACTCCAAGAGAGCTGAGTAGTCCACTTAAGAAGTTTAGGGTTTTTGAGGGGGTTGCCTGGGTGGCTCAGTGGGTTAAAACCTCTGCCTTCAGCTCAGGTCATGATCCCAGGGTCCTAGGATTGAGCCCCACATTGGGCTCTCTGCTCAGTGGAGAGCCTGCTTCCTCCTCTCTCTCTCTGCCTGCCTCTCCACCTACTTGTGATCTCTGTCTGTCAAATAAATAAACAAAATCTTAAAAAAGAAGTTTAGGGTTTTTAAAAAATATATATTTTATTTATTTATTTGAAAGACAGAGATCACAAGTAGGCAGAGAGACAGGCAGAAAGAGAGATGGGGAAGCAGGCTCCCTACTGAGCAGAAAGCCTGACACAGGGCTCTATCCCAGGACCCTGAGATCATGACCTAAGCTGAAGGCAGAGGCTTAACCCACTGAGCCATACAGGTGCTCCCCCTTTAAGAAATTTGAGCAACACTGGGCGCCTGGGTGGTTCAGTGGGTTAAAGCTTCTGCCTTCGGCTCAGGTCATGATCCCAGGGTCCTGGGATTGAGCCCCGAATTGGGCTCTCTGCTCAGTGGGGAGCCTGTTTCCTATTCTCTCTATGTCTGCCTCTCTGCCTACTTGTGATGTCTGTCTGTCAAATAAATAAATAAAATCTAAAAAAAAAAAAGAAATTTGAGCAACACAGGGGAACAAAAATATTTTAAAATAACTGAAACCCCCAAAATTCCCACCTCCTACTGTAATCACATTGGGCATTAGCCTTCAACTTTAGATTTTTTTTTTTCTTTTGGAGGGAAGAAACGCAAACAAACAGACCATAGCATTGTTTTCATTTTCATTTGTCTGAAGGTATTTTTTTTTTAATTTTTTTTTTATTTCATTTCTTTTCAGCATAACAGAATTCATAGTTTTACACCACACCCAGTGCTCCATGCAATGCATGCCCTCCATAATACCCACCACCTGGCTCCCCCAACTTCCCACCCCCGCCCCTTCAAAACCCTCAGGTTGTTTTTCAGAGTCCATAGTCTTTCATGGTTCATCTTCCCCCCAATTTCCCTCAACTCCCTTCTCCTCTCCATCTCCCCATGTCCTCCCGTGTTATTTGTTATGCTCCACAAATAAGTGAAACCATATGATAATTGACTCTCTCTGCTTGACTTATTTCACTCAGCATAATCTCTTCCAGTCCCGTCCATGTTGCTACAAAAGTTGGGTATTCATCCTTTCTGATGGAGGCATAATACTCCATAGTGTATATGGACCACATCTCCCTTATCCATTCGTCTGTTTAAGGGCATCTTGGTTCTTTCCACAGTTTGGTGACCGTGGCCATTGCTGCTATAAGCATTGGGGTACAGATGGCCCTTTTCACCACATCTGTATCTTTGGGGTAAATACCCAGTAGCACAATTGCAGGGTCATAGGGAAGCTCTATTTTTAAATTCTTAAGGAATCTCCACACTTTTCTCCAGAGTGGCTGCACCAACTTGCATTCCCACCAACAGTGGAAGAGGGTTCCCCTTTCTCCTCATCCTCTCCAACACATGTTGTTTCCTGTCTTGCTCTTTTTGGCCATTCTAACTGGTGTGAGGTGGTATCTCAATGTGGTTTTAATTTGAATCTCCCTGATGGCTAGTGATGATGAACATTTTTTCATGTGTCTGATAGCCATTTGTCTGAAGGTATTTTTTATTCTCTTTTGATTTCCCTTTATCTGATATGTCATTTGTAAATATCTTCTCCTATCCCACAGGTTGCCTTTTAGTTTTGTTGACTGTTTCCTTTGCTGTGCAGAAGGTTTTTATCTTGATGATGTCCCAATAGCTCATTTCTGCTTTGTTTCCTTTGCCTCCAGTGACATGTCTCGTAAGAAGTTGTTGTGGTGGACAACAGAGATTGCTGCCTGTGCTCACCGCCAGGACTTTGATGGTTTCCTATCTCACATTTAGGACTTTCATTCATTTTGAGTTTATTTTCTAGTTTAGCCAGTGTGTTCCTCCACAATTCATATGTTGAATTCCTGTCCCCACAACATGATATTAGGAGGTGCAGATTTTGGGAGATGTTAGCTCATGAGGGTGGAATCTCCACAAATGGGAGACCCCATAGAGCTCCCCAGTCCTTTCCACCATGTGAGGACACAACGAGAAGTCTGAAGCCATAAGAGGGCCCTCAATCAACCATGCTGGCACCCTGACCTCAGACTTCCAACAGTCAGAAGTGTGAGAAGTAAATGTGTGGCTTATAAGTTACCCAGTCTCTGGCATTTTTTTATAGCAGCCCAAATGGACTGAGACAGACAACATGCCAAAATTTATCAGATGCAACAAAAGCAGTTCTAAGAGGAAAGTTCATAGCAATTATATATATATATATATATATATATATATATATATATATATATATTCTATATTTTAAAAAAGATCCCAAATAAACAAAAACTTCATAGTTAATGATACTAGAAAAGGAAGAACTAAACCCAAAGTTACTAGAAAGAAAGAAAATAATAAATATTATAGAAGGAATAAATCAAATAGAAAATAAAAATAATATATTAACTAAGGAAAAAAAGACAAAAGGTGCAAATAAATAAAATCAGAAATGAAAGAGGATACATTATTATGAAAGGTTCAGAATTTAAAAAAAATATATTATAACACACAATTGTGAATAACTATAAGCCCCAAAAATCAATGGCCTAGAAGAAAATAATAAATTCCTAGAAGCACACACTCTACTAAGACTGAGTCAAGAAGAAATGGAAAGCCTGAATAGATCAGTAATGAAGGAGATAGATTCAGTAATCAAAAACCTTCCAAAGAGAAAATCCAAGGACCAGATGGCTTCCCATATGAATACTTCCAAACATTCAAAGGTTTATTTGCACCAAGTTTTCTTAAACTTTTCCCCAAAACAGAACAGGGAGCACTTCTAAACTAATTTTTATGAGGCCAGCATTGCCCTCATACCAAAAGAAGACATACAAATGGCAAACAGGTACACAAAAAGATATTAAACATCACTAATCATCAAAATACATATAAAAAGCACAATAAAATATCACCTCACAACGATTCAGATGACTACTATAGAAATTATAAGTAATAACATGCATTAACTAGGCTGTGGAGAAAATAGAATCCTTGCACAGTTGGTGGGACTCTAAATTGGTACAGTCATTATGGAAAACACTAAAAAGTTTAAAAACAGCTTCTGAACTATAGAGGACAAACTCAAGGTCACAAAGAGGGGAGGTTGGTGGGGTGATGAGTTAAATTGTTGATGGGGATTAAAGAGTGTACCAGTTGTGATGAGAATTCAGTGTTGTATGGAAGTGTTCAATCACTAAATTCTACACCTGAAACTAATATTACACTGAACATTAACTAACTGGAAATTTAAATAAAAACTTAAAAAATAGAAAACAATATGAAGCTTCCTCAAAAAAACTAAAAATATAACTATCATATGATTCATCAATTTAACTGGATTGAGTACATATCTAAAGAAAATAAGATCATTACCTGGAATAAATATATTCAATCTTATGCTCATTGCAGGATTATTCATGGTAACTAAGGTACAGAAACCACCCAGTGAATAAATGAAGGAAGGAAATGTGATTAACATACACAGTGGGACTATGTATTTACTTCAAAGATACAGATGTATTGAAAAGAAGGGCAATGTGGACCCCAGTGTTCATAGCAACAATGGCCACAGTCTCCAAACTGTGGAAAGAGCCAAGATGCCCTTCAACAGACGAATGAATAAAAATATGGTCCAAATATACAATGGAATATTATGCCTCCATCAGAAAGGATGAATACTCAAATTTTGTATCAAAATGGATGGGACTGGAAGAGATTATGCTGAGTGAAATAAGTCAAGTCAAGCAGAGAGTTAATTATCATATGGTTTCACTTACTTGTGGAGCATAAGGAATAACACAGAGGACATTAGGTGAAGGAGAAGAGAAGTGAGTTTGGGGAAATCAGAGGGGGAGAGGAACCATGACAGACTGTGGACTCTGAGAAACAAACTGAGGGTTTGGGGGGGATTGGGGATTGGGAGAGCCTGGTGGTGGGTATTAAGGATGGCATGTATTGCATGGAGCACTGGGTGTGATGCATAAACAATGAATCTTGGAACACTGAAAAAATTACATTAAATTTTTTAAAAATTAAATTTAATTTAAAAAACATACACAGTGGAATATTATACGGCCTTCAAATAAAGGGAAATCCTGCCAATTGTAACAACATGGATGCTACAACATAGAAGATGTTATGCTAAATGAAATAATCCAGACATAGTAAAACATATATTGCATTATCTCACTTATATGTGGTATCTAAAATAATACAATATATAGAAGCAGAGGATAAAATGATGGTTGACAGAGGAAGGGGGAGGAAGAAATAGTGAAATGTTGGTCAAAAGGTACAGTTTCAATTACAAGATGAGTAAGTTCTGGAGATCAAATATTCAGCCTGAGGACTACAATTAACAATATTGTCTTGTAGGATCATGTTGGTATAAGATGTTCCTTGTTTTGTTCCCCATTAACGTCAAAAGTTGGGTATTAATGAACAAAAATGCCTGTGTGAGAGTTGTGGGATATAGCCCCATAGGCCAAGGACCCGGGAGGAGTCTCATCCCTTGTGCATCATGTATCATGGAGACAGATCTGGGAATGGACTGTGTAACTACAAACCTATCCAACACTTTCAGCCACATCACCTGTGAAACACTGAATTGGACAGATAACCATGGATGAGTGAGAATTTATAGAATTCCAGGTTTCTAGAGAAGTTCCAATACTCCAAGAGAGCAAAAACAATAAGAACTTGAACTTAGAGTTAGTAAGAGGAACTTTGCAAGTATTACTCTGCCCACCCCAACCTTGGTTGTACAGTGTGAAAAAGAAGAGACCAGGAACCCTCCCACAGCGGGGAACGGAGAACAATGAGCAAGTACCCACTTGAACAGTTATGCGGAACAATGCTGAAGAAAGGCATCTGTCCCCCACAGTTACCAGAG
Organism: Mellivora capensis; assembly: GCA_004024625.1. NCBI lineage: Eukaryota > Metazoa > Chordata > Mammalia > Carnivora > Mustelidae > Mellivora > Mellivora capensis. Next base: position 26,225 of record PISX010022454.1, on the reverse strand, counting down.
TGTAAAAATGAGGGCTGGGAAGAGACAGATCAAGAACCAGGCAGATAAGAGTATCAGGGCATTAAGAGGGCATTAAATTGATGTGGTCCTGCTGGCTGCATTCTTGGCTTCAGCAGGAAGCCTATCCATAAGTTGCTAGGAAAATCTCACCCAAGGATTCTTCCCAATTTGTCAAAAACACCCCTAATGCCCTGAGCGCCAGACCCACACCTTTGCCCACTCTGCGACCAGCTTCTGAGAATGGCAGTAAGAGAAAGGTTGGCTAGACAGAAGCCCATGCAGGAAACAACCCAGGGTTGTGAGCAAGGGAAAAACCACAATATTGACCTATAGCACCACCTTTGGGAAAACCAAAAAGAACATTCCAGCAGCCATCCTGCTGAGATGGAAGATTGAGAGAAGACATAAAAGCTTAAGAATCATGCCACAAAAAGAAATAGAAAGTGTGGAGCAGGTGTCTCTACACAAAGTTACAGAAAATCCCAAATATCAGTAGGGCCAACAAAATATTTCTCACATGAAGGCAGCTAGTAAAAATTAGAGGAGATGACTGCTATGTCAAGTGTACAAGGAACAATACAAATCTCCAAAGAACTTCTCTGAGAAAACACCAAATGGCAGATGACGCTGGTGTTGCCAGACTGCCCAGAGTCAGAGGGCCCTGGAGTGCGAGGCCACAGAGGCTTTCAAGGAGGCTTTGGCAGTGGCATCCAGGGTCTGGCGCCAAGACAGCAGAGCTTGTGGAAGCAAGGCCAAAAATGAGGAATGGATCCCCCTCACCAAAGTCACCTGGTCAAGGACATGAAGAACAAGTCCTGGAGGAGATCTATCTTATCTCCTTGCCCGTCAAGGAATCTGAGATCATTGACTTCTCTCTGGGAGCATCCCTCAAGGATGATGTTTTGAAGATTTTACTGGTGCAAAAGCAGACCTGTGCTGGCCAGCGGACCAGGTTCAAGGCATTTGTTGCCATCAGAGATGACAATGGACACGTCAGTCTGGGTGTGAAGTGCTCCAAGGAGTTAGCCACTGCCATCCGTGGGGCTATCTCCTGGCCAAGCTTTCCATTGTCCTGTGTGGCTGAGCTACTGGGCGGACAAGATCTGCAAGCCTCTCAGTGTTGTGTACAAGGTACCTGGCTGTTGTGGGTCTGTGTTACTGCATCTCATCCCTGCTCCCAGAAGCATTGGCATTGTCTCAGCCCCTATGCCCAAGAAGCTAATGATAATGGCTGAAATTGATGACTGCTACACCTGGCCAGGGGCCCAACTGGCACCCTGGGCAACTTTGCCAAGTCTACTTTGGATATGATCTTCAAGACCTGTAGCTATTCCACCATTGACTTCTACAAGGAGACAGTGTTCACCAAGTCTCTCTATTGGGATATCATTGACCATCTTCTGAAGACCTACACCAGAATGTCCCTGCAGAAGACCTAAACTTCAGCTGTGGCCACCATGTCGTTTTACACAAGAAAAATAAAGTGATCTAAAGATTGTTAAAAACAAAACAAAACAAAAGCCAACAATGAATCTTGGAATACTACATCAAAAACTAATGACCCGTGGTTTCACTTATTTGTGGAGCATAAGAAATAATATGGAGGACATGGGGAGATGGAGAGGGAAAGGGAGTTGAGGGAAATTGGAGAGGGAGATGAACCATGAGAGATTATGGACTCTGAAAAACAATCTGAGAGTTTTGAAGGGGCAGGGGGTGGGAAGTTGGGTGAGCATGGTGGTGGGTATTACGGAGGGCACATATTGCATGGAGCACTGGGTGTGGTACATAAACAATGAATTCTGGTACACTAAAAAGAAATTTAAAACATAATATAATAAAAAATAATTTTAAGAAATAAATAAATAAAAATAAAACAAAAAAATATGTATTTTAAGGGAAAAGAAACACTCCAAAAACATGAAGAATCAAGAAAATATAACATCACCAAAAGTTGATAATAATAATAATAATGCAATAACCAGGAGGAGTCAAGATGGCAGAGAAGTAGCAGGCTGAGACTACATCAGGTAGCAGGAGATCAGCTAGATAGCTTATCAAACCATTGCAAACACCTACAACTCCAATGGGAGATCAAAGAGAAGATAAAACAGCAATTCTAGAAAGAGAAAATCAACTACTTTCTGAAAGTACCCCAATGTTTATATCAGCATTGGCCACGGTTGCCAAACTATGGAAAGAACCAAGATGCCCTTCAATGGATGATGGATAAGGAAGATGTGGTCCATATACACTATGGAGTATTATGCCTCCATCAGAAAGGATGAATACCCGACTTTTGTAGCATCATGGACTGGACTGGAAGAGATTATGCTGAGTGATATAAGTCAAGCAGAGAGAGTCAATTATCATATGGTTTCACTTATTTGCGGAGCATAACAAATAACACAGAGGACATGGGGAGATGGAGAGGAGAATGGAGTTGAGGGAAATTGGAGGGGGAGATGAGCCATGAGAGACTATGGACTCTGAAAAACAACCTGAGGGTTTTGAAGGGGCGGGGGTTGGGAGGTTGGGGGAGCCAGGTGGTAGTTACTATGGAGGGCATGCATTGCATAGAGCACTGGGTGTGGTGCAAAAACTATGAATTCTGTTACACTGAAAATAAATTGAAAAAAAACACACACACACACACATTGGGATACCACCTCACACCTGTTAGAATAGCCAAAATTGGCAAGACCAGAAAGTACGTGTGTTGGAGAGGATGTGGAGAAAGGGGAACCCTCTTACACTGTTCGTGGAATGCAAGTTGGTGCAGCCATTCTGGAGAACAGTGTGGAGATTCCTCAAGAAATTAAAAATAGAGCTTCCCAGGATGCCTGGGTGGCTCAGTTGGTTAAGCGGCTGCCTTCTGTTCAGGTCATGATCCTAGCGTCCTGGGATCGAGTCCCACATCGGGCTCCTTGCTCCGCAGTGAGCCTGCTTCTCTCTCTGCCTCTGCCTGTGCTCACTCTCTCTCGCTCTCTCTCTCTGACAAATAAATAAAATCTTAAAAAAAAAAGATTTAAAAAAATAGAGCTTCCCTATGATCCTGCAATTGCGCTACTGGGTATTTTCCCCAAAGATTCAGATGTAGTGAAAAGAAGGGCCATCTGTACCCCAGTGTTTATAGCAGCAATGGCCACAGTCTCCAAACTGTGGAAAGAACCAAGATGCTCTTCAATGGACGAATGGATAAGGAAGATGTGGTCCATATACACTATGGAGCATTATGCCTCCATCAGAAAGGATGAATACCCAACTTTTGTAGCAACATGGACAGGACTGGAAGAGATTATGCTGAGTGAAATAAGTCAAGCAGAGAGAGTCAATTATCATGTGGTTACACTTATTTGTGGAGCATAAGGAATAACATGGACAACATGTGGAGATGGAGAGAAGAAGGGAGTTGTCGGAAATTCGAGGGAGAGATGAACCATGAGAGACTGTGGACTCTGAGAAACAGAGTTTTGGAGGGGAGAGGTGTGCGATGTTTGGTACGCCTGGTGTTGGGTATTATGGAGGGTACATATTGCATGGAGTGCTGGGTGTGGTACATAAACAATGAATTCTGGAACACTGAAAAGAAATTTTTAAAATAATCAAAATAAATAAATAAATAAAAATAAAGAAAAGAAAGAAATAGTGGCTGATAACTTCCCAAGCCTGGAGACAAATTGGACCTCTAAGCTCACAAAATTATAGATTGCTAATTATTTCATATCAAAACAATCTCATCTTCCTCCAGACACAGCATAATGAAACTCTCAAAAATCAGTGACAAGGAGAGAATTGTAAAACAGGCCTTGACCTACCATCAGATTTCTCAGCACGTTTCTTACAAGGCACCTGAATGAGACAACACGTTCAAATTGTTAGAAGGAAGAAAAAAAAAAACTAGCATAGAGTACTCTGACAGTTTATCTTTCAGAAAGGGAAAAAACAATAAAGGCATTCCCGGAAAGCAAAAGTGGAAAAGAATTCATTATCATTAGACTTTTCTTATAAGAAATGCTGAAAGGAGTTCTTCAAACTAAAATGGAAAGAAGTGAATTCGTAAGATTTTTAACTTACTTTACTCTTTAAGGAACTGAAAAATAAGAACAAACTAAGCCCAAATTTAGCAGAAGAAAGGGAATAACACAGATCAGAGCAGAAAAAGAAAAAAAAATAGCAGGAAAAACAACATTAAAAAAAACAAATGAATGACACTAAGTCCTGCTTTTGCAAAAGATAAAACAAAATTGTAGTGCCTGGGTGGCTCAGTGGGTTAAGCCTCTGCCTTTGACCCAGGTCATGATCCCAGGGTCCTGGGATCGAGCCCCGCATCGGGCTCTCTGCTCAGCAGGGAGCCTGCTTCCCCCTCTCTCTCTGCCTGCCTCTCTGCCTACTTGTGATCTCTGTCTGTCAAATAAATAAATAAAATCTTTTAAAAAAAGATAAAACAAAATTGACAAACATTTATCTAGAGTAAGATAAAAAAGGAAGACAGCACAGAAAGAGAATAATCCTAAAATTTTTATGAAACCATAAAAGACCCCAAATAGCCAAAATGTTCTTGAGGTAAAGAATGAAGTTGGAGGCTTCGTGCTTGCTAATTTCAAACTATATTAAAAACTATAGTAATAATTTAAAAAAACTATATATTTGGCTTAAAAATAAACACATAAATCAATGGGAGAGAACATAGAGCCCACAATAAACCCAAACTTGTACAGTCAATTTATGTAAAAAAGCCAAGAATATCCAATGGGTAAAGGACGATCTCTTCAACAAATGGTGCTGGGAAAACTGGACAGCCACAGGCAGAAGAATGAAACTGGACCACAATATTACACCATACATAAAAATTAACACAAATTGGATCAAAAATTTTAACATAAGACCTGAAATCATAAAACTTCTAGAAGAAATCAGGAGGTAATCTTCTTGACATCAGTCTTGGCCATGATTTTTTTTTTTTTTATTTGACACCAAATGCAAAAATGAACCGGTGAGACTACATCAAACTAAAAGCTTCTGCAAAGCAAAGGAAATCATTAACAGGATGAAAAGAGAGCCTATTCAGCTCTTTCCACAGTTTGGCTATTGTGGATGTTGCTGCTATGAACATTGGTGTGTTTATGCCCCTTCTTTTCACTACCTCTGTATCTTTGTGGTAAATATCCAGTAGTGCAATTGCTGGGTCTTAGGGTAGCCCTATTTTTAACTTTTTGAGGAACCTCCTAACTGTTTTCCAAAGTGACTGTACCAACTTGCATTCCCATCAACAGTGTAAGAGGGTTCCCCTTTCTTCACATCCTCTCCAACATTTGTTGTTTCCTGCCTTGTTAAATTTTGTATTCTAACTGGTGTATGGTGGTATCTCAATGTGGTTTTGGTTTGAATTCCCCTGATAGATAATGATATTGAATTTTTTTTCATGTGACTGTTAGTCACAGAATGGCTAAAACTAACAGCACGGATAAAACAGATGTTGGAGAGGAGGCAGAGAAAGGAGAATTATCTTAAACTGTTGGTGAGAATGCAAGCTGATGAAGCCACTCTGGAAAACAGCATGGAAGTTCCTCAAAAAATTGAAAAGTAGAACTATCTTTTGATCTAGCAGTTCTACTTCTTGTTATTATCTGGAGAAAATGAGAACACTAACTGAAAAAATGTAAATGCATATCTATGCTCAAAGCAGTATAATTTATAATAACCAAGATATGGTAACAGCCTAAGTGTCCATCAATGGATAAAGGGATAAAGAAAATGTGGCATGTATACACAATAGAATACTATTTAGGCATAAAAAATATATAATATTGCCATTTACAACAACATGTATGGACCTTGAGGATATTATGCTAAGTGAAATAAGTTAGACAGAGAAAGATAAATCCCTTATGGTCTTACTTGTTTGTGGAATCTGAAACAAAACAAAATAAAATGACAGATAACAGATTGCTGGTTTTCAGAGGCAAGGGGGGATGAGATGTAAAATAGGTTAAAGAGTACAAACTTTAGTTATAAGTTAGTCATAGAGATACAGTGTACACCATGGTGAACCTAGGTAATAATACTGTATTGTATATTTGGATATTACTCAAAGAGTAAATCTTAAAAGTTTTCATTCACAAGAAAAAAATATATAACTATCTCTGGTGACGGATGTTATTCTGGTAATCATTTCACAATATATGTAAATATCAAGTTATTGTGTTGTATACCTGAAAATAATATTATATATCAATCATATCTGAATTTAATGAAAAGAGAAGAATCATAAAACCAGAAATGAAAGTGGGTATATTACAACTGATATCACAGAAATACATAGGAGCATTAGAGATGATTTTGAACAACTATATATACCAACTAATTGGATAACCAAGAAGAAATGGCTAAATTCCTAGAAGAATACAACTTGGCAAAACATTCTGTCCCCTGATTATTTTGAAATTCTAAATAAAATAATGCATTTGTATAATTGTATTCCATGTGTATACACATGTATAATGCATGTGTATAATGTGTATATAATTGTATAACCTACAGCAGAGCAGAAACATGTTTGTCTTTTAATAATTCTGGAAGCAAGCTTGCATCTCTTTCTGAAATGGGAAAACATTGCATTCAGTAATATTAATGTTTTCAGGATACAGACGAGTTTTGATTCTACAAAAGCTTAATACTAACACTAAGAAAGCTTTTACTGAAAGATAATTGGCAAATCCAGCAGACTGCTGAAAAAATGAAGAATTTACTCTTTTACTCAAAGGTTTCTAACTTCAATATCAAGAGGATACATTTCACTAACAGCTTTATTTTGTTCTTTTGCCTCAAACAACATATTTGCAAATCCCATTTTTGTCATTCCTTCTTCATAAAGCTGTCATGACTGATACCCTGGTAGAAACACAGATTCCTCCATATGTAAAACTTTGGTTGTCTGTACTCTTTACAACCAACCACCTGAGTGTGATCCAGAGAATGCTAGAAAGATGCTGTAGATCTGTAAGTCATGAAGAATGGCCTCTTTTGTGAACAAAATCTGGGTTATTTTTCAATGAAATAAGGTGAATGTAGAAGGAGACTGGTAAATACTTCTTCCATATGGGCTAAGGTTCAAGTACGAAAATTTGTGACAATTCTCTCCAAGCTGGGTTTGTATGAGCTCATGACCAGCATCCCATGGTGTGGAAAATCTTTGCAATCAGTAAGGTGTTCAAAAACAAAGCCAGGGATGCCTGGGTGGCTCAATTGGTTGGACAACTGCCTTCAGCTCAGGTCATGATCCCAGAGTTCCAGGATTGAGTCCCGCATTGGGCTCCCAGCTCCACGGGGAGTCTGCTTCTCCCTCTGACCTTCTCCTCACTCATGCTCTCTCTCACTGTCTCTCTCACAAATAAATAAATAAAATCTTAAAAAAAAAAAACCCAGTCAGATTTATCATCTCCAAAGCTCTCTGAAGGGTAATGATTCCAGTGGGTGGAATGGAATGAATTCATGGTTTTATACTGTAGGAAAAAAAATTAAGAAAAACAGTATTGTAAAATACAGTATTTCATAAAGATGCCATAAAGTTTCCCTGTGGAAGAAAATATAAATGTTCATCTAAAATTGAGAGATACTCAATTTTCTATTGAAGTGATGAGTTTATGTTTAATATATACTGAATCACACATGTAAAATTTTATAACAGAAAAGTCTGCTATGATTGGCATCAGTTTGCACCTCTGTACAGCTTTCCATAACCTAATGTGGCCAGAGACTTTATTTCAGTCCTATTCTAGGACAATTTTATTGTTTCATGGTCTTTCCCTCCGCTCACTGAGGCATATTCTCCAGGGGGAAGATATTCTGAAGACAATAAATTAGAAGGAGTAGAAATCCCTCTAGAATGCTCCTATGTACAAACTTAGCCCTTGAACTAATTACCTATGTGTCATAGCCTGGGTCTCAGAGGATCCAAGAGAATAAATCACAGGAGGCTCCCTTCAGTGTCAGCCAGTTCTTGCTGTTATGGCTGAATTCAAGATAATCCTACCTATCCCTCTCTCAACTGAATGCCAGGCCCTCTAAAGAGAATATGCCTCTTTCCAACCCAGTCTCAACATCCAAATGCCAGCTCCTTGCCTTTCTACACCTCTTCCTTCTTCAACTCATGGTAAAAATGGGTGGGAGAGACCAGGTTAGGTTTGAGTACTTATGTTAGCATTCATTTCTCTTCTGGTAAATTTCAAAGATTCAAAAGGAGGTTATCTTATATACCCAATGAGGGTGGGCTATTCTTGGTGATAAAAACTAATACATAGGGGCAACTGGGTAACTCAGTCAGTTAAGCATCTGACTCTTTATTTCAGCTCAGGTCATGATCTGAGAGTCGCAAGATGGAGACCCATGTGGGCCTCTGGGCTCACTGAGGAACTTGCTTGCCTCTCTCCCTCTTGTCCTCCTCCCACTCTTTCTCTCTCTCTCAAATAAATAACTAAATGAATGAATCAATTAAAAAAAACACATAGTACCCCAAATAGTAGTATTATGAAGATAGCACACTCAAACTTAATGATGGCCTCCTTAGCACCATCACTACAATAATTTTCGGAGTCAGGAACACATTAAGACTCAAGAAAATATATATTTCAAGAAGTCAGTGACAGAAGACAAAAGACAAAATTCCCCAAAAGGAAAGAGAGAAAAGAATAATCATCCAAGTACATGTCAGGTGTTAAACATTATACAAGATATTACAGAAAAACATTAAGAGCATAGGATATAAACATTCTGTCACCTCATATCTTACATGATGGGAGAGACAAATTTCTTAAGAAAAAATAAAAATTTGAACCAAGTCTATAATGTTAAGTAGAATTTGAGAAAAGAAATAGAAAGACATTATTATGACAGGTGAAATATACATCAAATACAAGGGAATGGAGGCACCAGTGACTATACCCATATTTTAATGTCAACAAGATCAGCCTAACATAAGAATTTATGTGGAACAAGAGTTAACAATGGAATTAAATTTACATTATGGAAGCAGATATCTCATTCTTAGTAAGAGTATAATCTAGCTATTCTTTTATACATTTATTAAATACCAGCTTCAGGCCAAAACTACTCTAGATGCTAGAGAAGCAAGTAACCCAAACATAGGGCAAGCTCCTAAAATGTTCTCAGGCTGAAGGAGAAATCAGCAAGTTACTGTAGTGGCAGAATAGGAAGATGAATATAGACACAAGGAAGAGGAAATCAGCAGGCATTTCTGGGAAATGATGCTTGATCTTGGCTGTATAGGTAAATAGAACCCCAGCAGGTTAATGTAGGAGAAAGAGAAGTTAGCTCATGCAAAGAAACAGAAGCTAGAGGGGTGCTTTTCAAACAAGATGAAGGGGGTGAGGTTGGTGAGAGAGGAAGCATGTGATTACAGACCAGAACAGAAATAACACTAGGTACACACCTGGTGTTTGGAGGGTTTCTGAAGATTTAAGCAACAGAGAGAAAAAAGTGAGCATTGTAGTTTCCAAATATTAGTCAAGGATGATATTACTCCCAGGAATATTACTTGGGTAGGACAGCATGAAGGATGGATTAGGTTGGATATAACAATCTCAGTTATTAATAGGAAGTCTCACATTATGGCAACAAGGTCATCCAGTGGATCATTTTAACTCATTCTTGAATTTTGTGAAGAATTATTTTTCTGGTATTCTCAAAAACCAGGAACCCAAGCTAATTACTTCTAATGGTTTTGTTGCATGGAGAAAATACTTTTAAAATACTTTTATTTTTCTTTTCAGTGCTCCAGAATTCATTGTTTATGCACCACACCCAGCGCTCCATGCAATATGTGCCCTCCATAATACCCAACACCAGGCTCACCAAACCTCCCACCCCTCTCCCCTCCAAAACCCTCAGTTTGTTTCTCAGAGTCCACAGTCTCTCATGGTTCATTGCCCTCTCCAATTTCCCCCAACTCACTTCTCATCTCCATCTCCCCATGTCCTCCATGTTATTCCTAATGCTCCACAAATAAATGAAACCGTATGATAATTGACTCTCTCTGCTTGACTTATTTCACTCAGTATAATCTCTCCCAGTCCCATCCATGTTGATACAAAAGTTGGGTATTCATCTTTTCTGATGGAGGCATAATACTCCATAGTATATATAGACCATATCTTCTTTATCCATTCACCCACTGAATGACATCTTGGTTCTTTCCACATTTTGGCTACTGTGGCCATTGCTGCTATGAACATTGGGGTACTAATGGCCCTTCTTTTCACTACATCTCTATCTGTAGGGTGAATACCCAGTAGTGCAATTGCAGGATCATAGGGAAGCTCTATTTTTAATTTCTTGAGGAATCTCCACATACTTATCCAAATTTGACCCCTCTGTAACTTTCCCATGTGTGATATAGTTTTCCTACTAAAACAAACAAACAAACAAAAAACCCTCAGTATATATTTCCTTCCCTTTCAAGTGAGAATACATTTAAGGAAAGATATTATCCTATATAATGGTACTTATACTGATAATAGCAAATCCTTCAAATAGATTTTTCAATAGCGCATTTCTAGATTCCAACTCAACTTCCCCCCAAATACCCAGTGTATCAATGACCCAATTTTAAAATTTTTCCTGAATGAAGAAAAAATATAGATGTGGTTTGGCAGCTGCAAACATAGTGCCTTTAGATTTTTACAATCTGACCCGTATTTTCATTAATGAAGCCAACTCATTGGTTTTTTTTCATAACTTCTCCATTCTTCTCCTCATTTTAAGCACGTTATTAAAGACACCAGAATCTTTTTAAATATGAAATTTCTCAACCAAGTTCCTTCCCCCTATCTTATAATGGTGACATTGAATTTTTAAAGCAAAATCCTATTTAAGCTCTATATTTTTACTTACAATGAGCTTCTTGCCTGTTGGGGTAAGGCGGATTAGGCATCCTTGCCAGTTTTGCATCACCATAGATTTGCATGTTTTTCATGAAGCAGAGGAGTGAAAAGGTCAGGTTTCTGGGCTCCAGGTGTAGACTCTGGCTTTATCCTGTAACAGCTCTGATTTCTCCTAACAGGTTTCATAACTCCCTGAGCCTCAGTTTCTTTCCACTTACTACTTATGTTCACCATTTACTTAGCACCATTTTTTATGTGCAAATAGTGTGTAAATTAAGTGTAAAGATTGTCTATCTGGAGATGAGGAAATTGTAGAGGGCTCTCTAGTTGTTAAAATACGGAAAGCAGGAATTGAACCATGACAACAAACTTCCGCTCTTCCCATATAGTTTCATGGGTACTGTTGTGCTTTTGGGTTTTTTTTGTTGTTGTTCATTATTATCATTATTATGTAGTAAAACGATCATTTTGAGAATAGACAAGTTATTTATTTCAGTATACCTTCTATTCTCATGCATCCTTTAGGGCACTCCATCTTTCTCCAAATCCTGAAAGCTGAACATTATCTTTTGCATTTTCATGCAAGAAGTCTGAGGTTCAAAGTGTTGATGTTACTCTCCCAAAGTCCTCAGTTCACTCAGTTCCTCATTCTGCCAGAATTGTCATAGGCAGAATGCGGATTCAGAAAAGTTTCTCCAGTTAAAACACTATGCTTATCGCCCTACAATGGGTGTTCCAAGCATATACACAGTGCCCACCTCCGAAACAGAATCCTAAGCCCCATTTCCTGAATCATGTTATTTTTTTCACTTTTTACTAAAATTAACCTATATTTGCTACTACTGATTACACACTGCCTAAAAATGCTTACAAAATAACATTTTTAAAGAAAGAGAATAATCTCCTCCCGGTATCTTCAGGGTTTCTCATCACACTTAAAGATAATCAATCCCAGAATACTGCTTTCTCTCCTCCTGAAACACAGCATTACATTTGCCTCTCTTATGTGGTGGTACTTTTTCTGATCCTCAGAAAGTGTCCACAATTGTGAACATTTGCAAGCTAACTCAGTACACTGTGCTACAATATCTATGAGTCTAAAGAATTAAACATATGTCAAAATGCAAGGTGCTCATTCCTAGTTGCCTGACAATATGGTACAGAAATAGTTCCTACTTGAACTCATTTTTCCAATTACACTGACTGTATTTAATAATAATTCTGTTACCCCTTTGTCCATTATCATCTGATGCATAAATAGAAATAATACTATAATTTCTAACACTTTAAACCTTCGCTCAGTTTTTCAATTTTCCATCCTTCATTAAAAGCTTTGTTTCACCTTCATGGTGTTTGTTTTTGCCAAAACCAGATTGCATAGACTCTTTTTTTTTTTAAGGATTTTATTTATTTATTTATTTATTTGACACAAGCAAGCAGAGAGGCAGGCAGAGAGAGAGAGGGAAGCAGGCTCCCCGCCAAGTAGAGAGCCTGATTCAGGGCTCCATCCCAAGACCCTGAGATTATGATCCAAGCTGAAGACAGAGGCTTACCCCACTGAGCCACCCAACTGCCCCTATACCAAAAAATTTTAAAGCCTCCTATTTCACATGTCTTTCTGTATAAGTAAGTTCTGTGAAATTTTTGTGTAGTCTTCAAATATAATGTACAAAATTATAAATAAACTGTGCATTGTTTTTATATAGCTTTAATAAATGTCAAATAAAGTATAGATCCAAAATTAAAAAAAAAAATTACAAAAGTCACACTTACTCTCTAAACTGTGTCTCTCTCTTTCCAGCCATACATAGGATGGTTGCCATGGAAGGAGAAAATGTGAGTTTCCCCAGCACGATTGTGTTGCTGGGCTTCTCAGATTATCCACGGCTAGAAATGCCCCTCTTTTGAGTGGTCCTGGTCTCTTACATCTTCACCCTGATGGGGAAGAGCTCCATCATCATTCTTTCCATGGTGGAGCCCAGAATCCAGACCCCCATGTACTTCTTCCTGGACAATCTCTCTGTGCTGGACCTTTGTGTCACCCGCACCATTGTGCCCCAGCTGCTGGACAACCTGTGGAGGTCAGAGAAGACCATTGCTTCCTGGGGCTGCATCACCCAGGCTTACCACTTCCACTGGACAGGATGCACTGAATGTGCCCTGCTGGCAGTAATGGCTTTTGATTGCTATGCGGCTATCTGCCAGCCCCTCCAGTACACTCTCATCATGCGGCCACGGGTGTGTGTGCAACTGGCAACAGCTGCCTGGTCCAGTGGGCTGTCCAACTCAGTACTCCAAGCTATGTTCACTCTCCAGCTCCACCACTGTGGTCACCATACACTCGACCAGTTCTTCTGCGAAGTGCCTGTTCTGAACAAGCTGGCCTGTGGTGACACCACTGTTAATGACCTGTCCTTGGCTGTGGGAGCCATCCCTTTTGCACTGATGGCTCCCCTGCTTGTGTTAATCTCCTACACTTTCATTGCCAAGGCTGTGTGGAAGTTACCTTTAGCTAATGGGAGATACAAGGCCCTCAGCACCTGCAGCTCCCACTTGGTGGTTGTCATCATGTACTTTGGGCCAGCCATGTACATGTACCTCCAACCCCCTACCAAGAGCACCCAGGCCAAATTCATGTCCTTCTTCTACTGTGTTATCACCCCACTGCTCAGCCCACTCATCTACACCCTGAGAAGCAAGGATGTGAAGAGAGCATGGAAAAGGATCCTACAACCCCAGAGTGAGGTAAAATCCTAAAAAGGATAGAAATCATTTAAAAAAAAAAAAAGCCCAGGTAATCTCTGCCTGTCTTCTGGGCCAATCACATGCACAACTCAGTAAATATCAGCAAGTCTATTTCCAAAAGAGTGTCCATGAGCCCCAAGGAAAGAGTTCCCATCTCTTAACATCAACCATCCTAAGGCCTAGAGAAACTCTTCCAACTAGAAAGTGCTTGGTTCTGAAATCTCAAGTGAAGCAATCCTGCTCCTTTTGACCTTCCCCAAAATGTCTGGTTCTCAGTGGAAAGAATGATTCCACACATCCATGGGAGGGTAAGCAACACAACATTTTCAAATCCCTTTCTATAACAGCTCCCATTTACCAGATAGCATATAAGAAAATTTGCCAAAAACTTTTTTACAAATCCCAACAAGATATTTAAGTAAGAATTCATTGGACTATCCACAAGCCAGTGTTTTCTCTTGCATCTTATATGCAAGCCTTTTTAATCTCTCCTGTCTCTGAGGATCTCAGGTGCTCTCTCCTTTCTCAAACACCTTATCACCCTATAATTTATCATATTCTTACTTCATCAATGCCCTTTCCATCTATCTTCGATGATTCATTCATGAAAACAATTTCAGGGGTGCCTGGCTGACTCAGTTGGTGGAACATGAAACTCTTGATCTTGGGGTTATAAATTTGAGCCCCATACTGGGTGTAGAGATTACTTAAAGATAAAATCTTAGAGAAAGAAAACAATTTCAACCTCCCCATAACAAATTTCCTTCACTTCTCTCAATTAATTCATGATAGATATGATTCAATATGCTTTTATATTTCTTCTATATGTATGAATGAATTCCTCCATTTGTCTAATTTCACTATCTTGATATAGCTTTTGAAGATTAGAGACAGCCCTCTTCCATTGTATACTGATCAATAAATATTAGGCTCTAAGTGCCCAAGATATATCTGACATAGAGCAGGGATTGAATAAAGGTTTGAACTAAGAGTTAAATACAAAGGTGTTCCCCACTTATTGGTGAGCAAAAGCACATAATGTCCCCACTGAGTTTATTCTTGACATCTGCCAAGCCATGGGCAACTCCCTTCAATGAGTGATGCCTACTCTTGATCTCTTGGATTTCAGTTAACTAACAGATGAAATTGTTTAACACTGTCATTGTATTCTCTTTCCAGGATACTATTTGAATATATTTATTACCTAAACTAATTTAATCCCCTCCTTTCTGATGTCTTCTTTCTTCTATGCATCTGAGCAGAAACTCCCTAGCCAAACATTTTGGAAATGGAAACAAAAGCTTTGCTCAGAGAGAGGCATCTGCTTCAAATCAGTGATGACTTTGACCACTGCACCCTCTCTGACCTTTCCCAGGGCACAGAAGTCAATCTAGGATGGTATCCAGTCAGGACTTCATTAGCTCATTTGAACCAGTTTGATAGGCAACTTTTCCCTGTCTATAAAATTTCTAAGAGCAAGCAGTCTCACTTTCTGCTCCCTCCCCCCCCAATTTCTGAAAATATGACATGTTCCATCTGTTGTAACTTTTGAAATTTATCCTTCTGGAGTAAAGGGATGCAGAAAAATCAGTATATCAGCAAAATCTGTCATCAGTAGATTACTTTTCTACCACAGTTCAGCTTTTGACATTAACTCTAACTTGTTTTTTTTTCTGAGAAAAGGGGAAAAATATTCATGTGAAGCATCCAGGAAACTACTTCATGGAAACTGAACAATAGTTTTCAGAGGGTACTCTCAGGAGACTCCTGACAAGAATGGAAGTTTATTTCTGGAACAGGAATTTGAGATTCATGATAACTTCACTCCAGGAGAATGCCAGGTATTTCAGGAATAATGGGAAGAAGTGAGACTCTAGCATGATGGGGCCAGATGATGAAAGGTACCTTTTTTCCCTCCAGTTTAATAATAAATAGAGATTCTGCTTTCAGTCACCTATGTGATAAGCCCAGCAAAGAAACCACACCGGGACACAAAGCCCAGAAATTCTCTTCCCCAAATCATGGTTGTTGGGAAGCGAGTACAAAGTAAGACAGCAGTCTTCAAACAGTGGAGCTCATACATCCCTGAAAGATTTGGGGAGAGTAGATAGTTTGTTGGACATTTTAAATTTGACATCATTGGTTTACACACTTGGCAATGGAGTGTATTGTGGCATAGTCTTTACTTACCAGGTATTTGTTGTAAGCATCAAACTTTGGATTTGTGGGTTAGTTTGTTCAAGGCTTTGAAAATGTCTCCCAGCTAATTCTATCAGCTAATCCAGCCCTTGTTTTCAAACCAACTGGGCTAATTTGATTTATATTTCATAAGAGAAAACACATCTTCCTTCTTTTTCATTAAGTAAGTGTGCTAAAAATACACCCCAGCAACCTCCTTGTCAAGTACAGACTCTAATCCTGACACAGATATTGTTGGAGAGAGGAGACACCAAGGAAAAGTAAACTGATGTAGACTGACAGGCGTGGTTAAGTGGAGAGAGGGAAGGCATGGGGTCTGCGATGTTTGTTGCTTCCAGGAAACCGGAGGGCACTGCCCTCAGGAATTCCTACCTAAGCTCTCTGGGGACTCACTGCCATAAACAATCATAGTTTGTTTGCACTGTAGAGCAGTGCTTCTCAGTCCTGTTCAGGATGGTGAAAGAATCCTCTACAGCCGCAAAGAATGAGTGAGATCTTGATCAGCCCACGTGAAGGAAAGCAAGGTGCACAGAAACTGTGTAACACTGCCCATTCTGTTAACACACTGACATACACATGTATATACAACATTGACATACTACAGATAGAATATATGGTGTAACTTCTAATTAGAACATGTAAATATAACTTATAATAATATAAGTGATATAACTTAGATCACTTCTTGGTAAATTCTAGCACTGAGAGAAAATGACCCTTTTTTCAAAAACAGTAGCATTAATAAGTCTTATTCTTTTTTTTAAAGATTTATGTATTTATTCGAGAGAGCACAAGAGAGAGAGAGGTGTGTGAATAGGGGATAAAAAGAGAATCTCAAGCAGACTCCCTAGTGAGCACAGAGCCCAACCCCAGACTCAACCTCATGACCTGAGATCAGGGTCTGAGTCTAAACCAAGAGTCAGATGCTCAACACTGAGCCACCCAAGCATCATGCAAGTCTTATTCTCAACTGACATAGAATTAATGATAAAGTCTACACTTACCTATTAATAAGTTCATCTTTGTCTACTTTTTTCAGCATAAGCAGTAGCTCCCTTGTGAAAGCAGTGGTGTATGAATGCACAACAGCTCCTAGTCCTGGATATATATAATTATGTAAATTACATAAGTACATAATTTACTTTTCACTTGAAAAGTCTGCTTAATTTCTGTCCAATTGAATACATGGGTTAAATATGCATCCCTGTGGCATCTTTTCCAGGTCTGGATTCTGATCTTGAAATAGATATTGCACAGAAATAAGAAATAAAAGAAAGATAAAACTTTATCTATCTATATAATAGATATGTAATTTATGTGATGTACACAAATTTATATTTTATATTTATATCCTATAACATACATAAAATACACAACTTATATTTTGTATTTACATAATATGTGATTAATTATTTTACTATAATTATGTTAATATATCATTATAGTATGGTATAAATGAGTATATATTTTACATATGCTACTGTACAGAATTCTATGAGTGGGGAGAACTGGATGGAAGGACATGCCAGCACATGCATGTTAAAGGACACAGTTCTGGAGGGACAGAAGGTGAGCAGAGAGAGAGGAGATCAACTCTGGATATCCCAAGAGCCCCTGGCGGTCCTTCCTGACCCCCTCTCATTGTCTTCCTACCTATCACATCTCATCCAAGCCAGAACAACCTTATCATAACAATAGGGCTTCTTATTTAAAAGCATTCTCATCTATCTGGACAATGTTTATTTTATTTTAATTTAATGCCTTATTTAATTAGATTCCAAGCAGGAAAAGTGACATGTGGTGCAGTGTTAATTCATCCTAAAGCTGGTAAGATGATTGTTACTTGTATTTTCCTTCTCCGGGACACCCCTAAAACATTTGACTGTCACTATATGGCCCGTTAGCTCTGAATAATTACAGCAACTGTCTGGAAGCAATTATAAATTAATCATTCTGGCAAAACCTCTCAGAGTGACAAGCCATCAGCAAACATAACAGTTATAACTCAGGATAATACTCTCAGATGATGTGAAAATGTTTTTTTAAAGTGTAATGTTTCACAAACACAAATGAGAATCTGTTGTGATAAGTTGTCTGTCACACTTTGTCTCTCTCAAGGGCACTACTTGATCATTCTTGTCTTTTTGTCCTTTTTAAAATCTTGAGTCTTTAATTTTTTTTAAGATTTTATATATTTATTTGACAGACAGAGATCACAAGTAGGCAGAGAGGCAGTCAGAGAGAGAGGAAAGGAGGCTGTCTCCACACTGAGCAGAGAGTGCACTGCTGGGCTTGATCCCAGGACCCTGGGATCATGACCTGAAATGAAGGCAGAGGCTTTAACCCACTAAGCCACCCAGGTGCCTCGAGTCTTTAAATTTTTTAGCTTACATTTCCTTATTCTCAAATCTTACATAACTCTATTTTTTTTTCCTCCATGTAGTTTTTCCTGTTTGGTTAATCTGAAAACACTGACCATATAAACCAAATTTAATTTTTGAAACATTTTTCTCACTGAAACTATCCTTCCTTTTTTCTTTCAAATAGCTAACCATTTTTTTTAAATTTACAATACCTTGCAGAAATGAGAGCATAGACACTGATACATGTCTAAGTTTCTGGCATAAGATAGCCTGAAATTATTATTAATCCATGTACACCATCTGATGACTTTACTACTTATGTGCTTTTACTGAGACACATCAAATTTGATGATCTGAAAGGAAAACTTTGGTTTATTTCTCATTTCAGTTGATTACAATAGATTGCCATTGTAAAGAGACCAAATCATGGATGCCAATGAATTATGAATTATGATCTAATCATCTTGTCTTTATTCTGGAACAAAGATCTTGCCCATATATCCAGGAATTTGGTCATAGGGAACCCTTCAGACATTGAGCTGATGAGTCATAGGACATGGATCCAGTGTGTGGATATGGCCATTACACAGGGCAGGTCAAAGGTACTGCATCACTGTATGAAACAGATTGCATGTCCTGTTGAAGACAAGCCAGTGTTAACTTCTTTGTGTCTACAGAAGATACAGCTCAAAAGTGTGGCTGTGCATGGTCACATCTGCCAGTGGACATCCCAGAGGGCATTAAGCTTGGTGAGGGTAATGATGATCAGGGTGAATGGCACATCCAGAAGGAATGGCTCTTTTGCACCACCTCTCCCAGTTAGAATTAAGTCCCGTCTGAATCATTCTCTCTGCTCTTTGCTTTCCTTAATCTTTCTTTCAATTGTATTTCCATTGTCATGTGATAATTTCCTTAATGTCTGTTTTTCTGCACCACTGAGGTATAATTTACATTGACAGAAATCACCCTTTTTTGTACACAATGTAATAAACGTAGCATTGTGCCACACCATTCTGGTCTAGCCACAGAACACTTCAGTCACCCCAAAAAGTTTCCTCAAAGGCCAAATCAGGTCTATTTACACTCTATTTATCCCCATCATCACTGCATGGCACCAGGTGAGAATTCCTTCCATGTCTATCAACAGGTCAATGGAAGAAAGAAAGCAGGTGGGAAGGGAGAGGTAGACGACCACTTACAAAATGCTGTATCAGGAACCACACTAAGTTACTCACATATCTTTTTTCAGTTTTTCTTACAACAACTTGGTGGTCAGATAGTGTTATTTCTCCATGCACAAGAAGGGAAATAATCAAGATTAGAGCAGAGATGAATGAGGTAGAAACTAGAGATACAGTAGAATGTATCAATGAAACTAGAAGCTGGTTTTTTGAAAGAATCAATAAGATCGACAAACTATTTCTACTTTAAAGATGCAAAAACTGATCTTCAAGAAACTTACTCATTCAAGGTCCAGTGGTTAACACCTGGGTGCTGGCATTTGAATCCCATTCATTTGACCCCAAGCGCTCATTTCTCACCACCACCATTTACTGGTCTCATGTTAAATTAATATTGGTCTAGAGGTGTATCTTCTAGTGATCAGCATATATCATTATCTCCTCTACTATAATCTTTTTTTTAAATTTTTTTAAATTTTTTAAAATTTATTTGACAGAGAGAGATTATAAGTAGGCAGAGAGGCAGGCAGAGAGAGAGAGAGGGGGGAAGCAGGCTCCCCGCCGAGCAGAGAGCCCGATGTGGGGCTCAATCCCAGGACCCTGGGATCATGACCCGAGCCGAAAGCAGAGGCTCAACCCACTGAGCCACCCAGGTGCCCCTCCTCTACTATAATCTTAACCACAGCTAAAAGAAGAAATTCCATAAATGTATACAACCCATATCACACCCTCTGCCTCCACAGAGAAACTTCCTGTTCACTCCAAGCAGAATGAGACTCTCTTCTCCACTGACTATAATTTCTTTGATCATTAAATGTATCCATATGCTCACTGTTCAATTATCAATCTGTTATGTCCATATCCACACAAACTGCTTTGGGATACATTTGTCCAGAGGCTTGGATTACTAATACAAGAGCTCTATTATGGCCCATAATATAATGCTAAGAAAGAAATTTCAGGAAGTCTTCAAAGGTCCTTCAGGATTAGGTTCAGCTTCTTAAAACATAAAACCCAAATCAGTGCTATAAACAAATTGGAAGTTTATCACTCTCATGTGAAGGAACTAGGGAGTCAACAGCTAATGCACATCCTTGATCATCACAAGACGGTGGATACCATCTCTTTGTTTTCCAACTTCACAGATATTGAAGCCTCTGCATCTCTGGGAACCATCCCACCTTGACTTCAAGACAGTTCCTAAGACATTCCACATCTCTCATCCCATTCTCCCAGGGAGAGAACATAGTAGAGCAGTGCTTAGAACAGGGGAACTCCCCCAATCATTCCTCAAGCACAATCTCCCCTCTTCCCTTGGGTCAGGCTTTCTCTCCATCTAACCCTAGACAAAATGCTTCCCAAAATGCTGGAACATAAAAATGAAGCCACTGCCATGATCTCATCTTACTCCTACTCCAACATCTAGAGCTACCCAAAGATCATTGAATAGAAACACAGAGAAGAGAAATAGTTTCCCAAAGGTGTCATTGCCCATGATGGTTTCTAACAACAGCTTTTATTCACTTGAATTTCAGCTCATGAGCTGACATATGCACCACTTCATGCTGATTGTCCACTAGAAGGCTCAGGGCCATCCCTTCTATGTGACAAATGGACCAGGCAGCTGAGACCACATGTAGTAGTCAAAAAAAAAAAAAAAATCAGTTATTACTCTGTGGCAGTCACTGTCCTGGGTGCTTTACAAAAAAATAAAAAATAAAAAAATCAATCAAACAAACAAACAAAAACCAACTCATTTTACCTTTGCAACACACTATGAAGGCCAAGACTACTGTTTCCTATACTTTTCTGATGACATGAGTACCACACAGAGAGGTTAGTTAATCTCCTCAGAGACACACAGACAGTGTGTCACTGACCATGGTATTGAGCCTGTGCTGTGGCCACACTCTCACTGAATTACATGCTGTACAAGTTTACCCATCCACTCTGACTTTATGGATAACACCTACCTGCCCTGAAGAGTTAAAAACACAGAGTCCTCATTCCTCATTATTGGCCCACTTCATCTGGTCTTCTAAGAATTACCATTAATTGCAAATACTCCAAGCTCACACACTGCATCAATTACCAGCTAACCCCTCAGACACTAATTAACCAGAACATCAGGGATAATTTCTCAGCAAAGGAGGAAAAGTTTTTCCTCTCAATGTCTGGAAAGAGAAAAAGAGCAGAGCCCTTATAGCAATGAATGATAATAATGACATCAAGGGTAACCTGAGAGGGGTAGGGATGGCTTGTCACCTAAGAAATGTATCTTTAGAAGTAATCTATCTCCACTGCACAAATGTTTAAGCTAGCTAGTCCATGGTATCAAACTCTGCAGGTACTCCAGGGACTAGAGCAGATCTACAGAGCTCCTGATTACCCAGAAGAAGTCCAGAAAGCAGAGTCTCCCCAGGAAGCAGACTCTTCCCCTTTCCCCTTGCCTGAGAATAATCTCTCCACACTTGCTCAGAGGGTCAAACTCAGGTGAGGTCGAGATCCCAGCAGCCTCATCGCAGTGAACAGGTCATGTCTTCCTGGAATACAAAGAGCATTTCCAGTGCCTCCATTCCTAAATGCCCCTCCCCAGCTAAGGTCACCACAAGCCAATAAAACCACCATTCCCTAAGCAAGCCTTCTATGGAAGCCAGCAATCCATGGAGGTAAGTGGTGAGGTAAGTCCTCAGCATAAACACTAGTCTACACTGGAGAGCAAAGGGGACATGAGATGGAGGGAAGGTGAGTCAATGAACAGTGGCCATAATTGAGCAGCATATGTAAAATTGTGTACTCCAAGCTAAAATAGGCAGTTAGGAGCAGAACAGGCTGCCCCTGACTGTAGGTAGACCAACTGTCCATTATTAATCAGAAGAGAGGAGTTTCCTCAGTGTATGAGCTTCATTTCTATGGCCGTTCAGTATTTTTTTAAGATTTATGTATTTATTTGAGAGAGAGAGAGTGCACGAGTGGTGGAAGAGATGAGGGAAGAAGGAGAGAGAAAGCAGAGCCCATGCTGAACTTGGAGCCCAATGCAGGGGTTGATGTTACAGCCCTGAGATCATGACCTGAGCAGAAATCCAGTGTTGGCCACTTAACTGGCTAAGCCACCCAGGTGCTTCACTACAATTCAATATTTTTTACAAACTTGTATCATAGTCACAAAAACAAGCCCAGTATGGCCCTATAAAGAGAACAATGGGGTGAGGCAAGCCAAATATTGCCAGCCTCAAGAGAAAGACAGCTTTGAGGTAAAACTTAGCAGGAAATTGAAATATTTAAAGATCAAAAGTAGGCAGTGGTATGTGACGTGGGGGAGTGGTTTTCTGCAAGAGGTGTGTTGAACAAAAAGTCATGCTACAAAACAGGATGGTTGACACTTTGAAGGTGTGGGTGTCCTGGGTCAGGGTTTAGGACATCTGGAGGTCTATGGAGAGGTAACTTCCTTCTATATAAACCAGCAATGGGAGACTTAAATAGCTGTCCCCTCGGAGTCATAGTGCGGGCTGACCTACATGGAGAGCATGTCCCTAACCTTTATGGACTTCTCAGTTTTCCAGAGTTACTGAAGGAGGACGTGAAATGACATATGCATGGTTCCTGGTATACAAAAGGAGAGATGGTTTACTTCCTTTCCTTACTCATAGATGGTTTACTTCCTTTCCTCTCCTACTGTTTCTTATGAAATACTTGTGTAATCTCAATGATTAAGGCATTTTGAGGAAGTACATCTCAGCCCCCTTGTGGGGATATGGGTATCGGTGCTCCTCCAAGTCCTTTGTACATGGTAGCTTGCAGGGCTTGATCCAGTGAACTGTAAGTGAGATGGTTTGAAAGATGCAGAAGGTGAGCTGTCCTGCGTGACATGAAACAACATTCCAGGGTAGGCAAAGGACTAGTGTGGGACGAGCAAGGCCTGGGGGTAGATGGCCGGTGACCTGGCAGAATACAGTTAGCGGAGCACACAGAAGCTGTGTCTTCAGAGTCCTCCGTGCTGTGCCAATCCACTTTCTGAGTGTAGCCTTTTTTTAAAATTAACATATAATGTATTATTTGCCCCAGGGGTACAGGTCTGTGAATCACCAGGTTTATACACTTCACAGTACTCACCATAGCACACACGCTCCCCAATGTCCATAACCCAGCCACCCTCTCCAAAACTCCCTCCCCCCTCATTGGCAACCCTCAGTTTGTTTGGTGAGATTATGAGTTCCTGAGTGTAGTCTTATAGGAACTGCCACCCAAGAGTACACATGTCATGGGGACAGGACTGGAAACTCAAGTGCACCCCGAGAGAAGTGCTTGTGCTGTGTGAGAGGAAGAACAAAGTCCCCAAGACTCAATACCCTCGTTCTGACTTGAACAACTAAATGGGGCCTTCACTGGCTTATCTGGGAGGTGGAAATTTTAGGATGAAGATTAGATTGAAGAAAGAGATCTTGGACTAATAGGGCTATAAAACCCTGTGGTCGAGTCCTTGTTTCCTCAGCTCATAAGTTTATTTCCCAGGTGTTCTTTCCTATTTGTTGGTATGGGAACATGTTCTGCTGACTCCCAAGAGGAATTCTTGGTAATAAAAATATATGGCAGTAGGAGATATATCTATACATGTGCATTTTTCTATGGGTTCTATGTCATGCACAGAATGCTATGGATCACAGGTTGTTTCAATGGGTTCAAAATCTCCCTAGCCTAACAGTAAGTGTGGTGTGAGTCCTGTCATTGACATATCCCATAGCAGCTGCTAAGACAGAGAGGTGGGACAGTGGTGAGAAGAAGCACCAGGGGATTCAGTGTGAGAAGAATACAACCGTACTCCTGTCACATAATTGTTTAAGGAGATGGTTGTTCTGTTTTTAGGTAACTGGAACTCTTAAAGGTATTTCTGATCTTAAGACCTGAGTCTTAGAAAGATGACTCCATTGTGAATGTGAGTAATGGGTTGGATAAGAGGGATCCAGATGTTGGTTCTGGGCAAAGACAGCAGAGGCAGGGAGACTGATAGCATGTGCTCTGACATTATTTAGTGAAGCCGATAGAATATCGCTGATTACATATGGCCAGTGAAGGCTGTCATCAGAAATAATCTGAATACTCTGATGCAGAGGCAGACAGGAAGGTGAAGGAAGGTGCTGGACTGAAGGAGGAGGAACAATCAACAGGGTAAATTTGAGATGCTCCAGTGAACCGTGTCAAAAAGGGAAGAAGTAAAAAAAAAAAAAAAAAAAAAAAAAGGGAAGAAGTAACAGCTAGAGACACAAATCTGGAAGGACTTTGCTTGAGGGTGACTGTGGCAGATGTAGAAATCGCTGTGTTTATCTGGGGAAGTGGGGCACTGCCCCGGGAACACCTCTATCTGCATGACAGGAAGGGGTAAGAGATCAAAGGAGTTCAGAGGCTTTATCTGAAGCAGTTCCAAGTGTGAGGCCACAAGGCATCCAATGTCGAGCAAGAAGGGTCAGTTTGGGCTGGTGTCCAGCTTTGCAGTCAGCCACCTGTGTGTGTGTGTGTGTGTGTGTGTGTGTGTGCGCACATGCACCCATGCACACCTGGTACACTGACCTGGAAATTACAGTGTCTCTTCTTCAATCCCTCACCCCTTTCTCTCAGGTGACATTAATCTCCTGTTTCTGTCATTCTTTTCTGTCTCAGTGATCTTCATGAATGCTATTCATTTTTAAAAAGGAAAGTGATTTTTTTAGTTATATTCTATTTTTTTTCTGTTTACTATTATTTTTGTAGATTTCTTTGATTACATATATTGATTTATTTTGTTGATTAAATTTTCTTATTAATATATAATGTATTGTTTGTTTCAGGGGTACAGGTCTGTGAATAGCCAGGTTTACACACATCACAGCACTCACCATAGCACATACCCTCCCCAATGTCCATAACCCTACCACCCTCTCCCAAGCCCCCTCCCCCTGGCCATTCTCAGTTTGTTTTGTGACATTAAGAGTTAGCAAAGTGATTTTTAAAGGCAAAATACAACAGAAAATAATGGTTAAGAGCAAGAGCTTAGCTTTCATCCTTGGCTTTACCATGTGCTGCTATGTAAGTAATCTATAGCAGACAGTCATCTTCTCCAAGCCACTCTGCCAACAGCAAAATGGGGGTAAAAACTTCCCCTTTACTGGGCCGTGAAAGCACCAAGTAATCATAGCATCTGGCTCATAGTGAGTGTTTCATGATTTGCATTCCTTATTTAATGTGAGTCCCATACCTACCCTCTGTCATTTCTGGTTCCTCCGTCCTTATATATCTTTCCTCTATCCCTGCAATATTTCCCTTTCTTATTCAGTATAGATGCTGGCTGAGAAGAAACTTTGGAATCAGAGACCTAAGAAAGGGAAATAGTGTGATTGTTTTTCATCTTGAAAGGTGGACAAGTCTGATTTTGCCCCGTCCTGCTCACTGAATCAAAAATGTGTCCTGAGCTCCCTTTAGAGATAAAATAACTTCATTCACTAAGAGTCACCCAAGACATAGATTCCATATTACAGAAGTGTAATAACTGGGTGTTCCACAAGAATATTGGAAAGTGCATGTAGTTTTGAAACAACATAGGGAGAAATGTCATTTGCACTTAGGTATCCATTGCAACCCCAGAGTTAGAACTGTTTTCAAGTAACACCAGGGTTCTTAAGAATGCGAGCCTTGCAATCAGAGAAAGACAACTATCATATGATCTCCCTGATATGAGGAAGTGGAGATGCAACATGGGGGGTTGGGGGGGTAGGAAAAGAAGAAAAGAAACAAGATGGGATTGGGAGGGAGACAAACCATAAGTGACTCTTAATCTCACAAAACAAACTGAGAGTTGCTGGGGG
>PISX010022453.1:0-31726 GCA_004024625.1 Mellivora capensis | reverse complement strand
CTCTCCAGAGAGGGTTTCTCTAATACCTTCCATGCCTTTTTCGAGCCCGGCTAGAACCTTGAGAATTGTCATTCTGAACTCTAGATCTGACATATTACCAATGTCTGTATTGATTAGGTCCCTAGCCTTCAGTACTGCCTCTTGTTCTTTGTTTTGTGGTGAGTTTTTCCACCTTGTCATTTTTACCAGATAAGAATATGTGAAGGAGCAAATAAAATACTAAAAGGGTGGCAAAGACCCCAGGAAAATACACTTTAACCAAATCAGAAGAGATCCCAAATAATGGGGCGGGATAAAGGGGATAAAAAGAAGTTCAGAAAAAAAATTTAAAAAAGAAAAATAATAAAGAAAAAATATAAAAAGGAAAAAAAAATATATATATATTAGACTGGTGACTAGAACAGGGTCACCCACTTAATTGTGGGGTATTTTGGTCTCTTAGAAGAAAGTACCTCCCTAAATTTTAAAGAATGAAAAACTTATATAAGGGTAAACACAATGAAGGGATGGAATATGCCTATAAAGATGAAAAAACATTTTTTTTAATTTCTAAAAAAAGGAGTTGATACAGTAAGTTGGTTGGGAGAATAAAGAAAAAGAACGTGGAGAGAATTTGCTCAGACTGGAGACTAGAACAAGCCCAGAGCTAGACTTAGGGTATATTTTGATCTACTAGAGGAAGTTGTACCCCAAATTTTTTAGAAGGAAAAAACCCTCTGTGTATACACAAAATAAAGTTAAATACTATGAAGGATAAAATATGACTATAATAATGAAGGTTCAAAAAAGATTATTATTTTTTGGGGGAAGGTATTGTTAAAATAAATTAGTTAAAAAACGTTAAAAAAGAAAAGGGTAAAAGTTAAAAAAAATTTATCAGAAGAAAGAAAAATAAAATTAATGAAAAAATTAAATTAACTGCAAGCCTAAAGAATCATGGGGCGAAAGCCATGAATTCTGTGCTTTGCTTTCTCCTCCTCTGGAATTCCGCTGCTCTCCTTGTTAAGTGAACTTGGTCTTGGCTGGATTTCTTGTTTATCTTCTGGGGAAGGGGCCTGTGGTAATGATTCTCAAGTGTCTTTGCCTGAGGTGGAATTGCACCGCCCTTACCAGGGGCCGGGCTAAGTAATCCGCTCGGTTTCTCTTTCGGGAGCTTTTGTTCCCTGAACGCTTTCCAAAGAGTTCCAGAGTACGGGAATGAAAATGGCAGCCTCCCAATCTGCGGTCTGGAGGAGCTGAGAGCTCGGGGCCCCACTCCTCAGTGCGCAAAGAGGGCACTTTTTGTAATGAGCACTGGGTATTCTGTGTAAGTGATGCATCTCTGATTCCTTTTTTTTTTTTTTTGATTTCTTTTCAGTGTAACAGAATTCATAGTTTTTGCACCACACACAGTGCTCCATGCAATGCGTGCCCTCCATAATACCCACCACCTGGCTCCCCCAACCTCCCACCCCCCGCCCCTTCAAAACCCTCAGGTTGTTTTTCAGAGTCCATAGTCTCTCAAGATTCATATCTCCCTCTAATTTCCCTCCACTCCCTTCTCCTCTCCATCTCCCCATGTCCTCCATGTTTTTGTTATGCTCCACAAATAAGTGAAACCATATGATAATTGACTCTCTCTGCTTGACTTATTTCACTCAGCATAATCGCTTCCAGTCCCATCCATGTTACTACAAAAGTTGGGTATTCATCCTTTCTGATGGAGGCATAATACTCCATAGTGTATATGGACCACATCTTCCTTATCCATTCGTCCGTTGAAGGGCATCTTGGTTCTTTCCATAGTTTGGCAACCGTGGCCATTGCTGCTATAAACATTGGGGTACAGAGGGCCCTTCTTTTCACCACATCCGTATCTTTGAGGTAAATACCCAGTAGTGCAATTGCATGGTCATAGGGTAGCTCTATTTTTAAATTCTTGAGGAATCTCCACACTGTTCTCCAGAGTGGCTGCACCAACTTGCATTCCCACCAACAGTGTAAGAGGGTTCCCCTTTCTCCACATCCTCTCCAACACACGTTGTTTCCTGTCTTGCTAATTTTGGCTATTCTAACTAGTGTGAGGTGGTATCTCAATGTGATTTTAATTTGAATCTCCCTGATGGCTAGTAATGATGAACATGAACATTTTTTCATGTGTCTGATAGCCATTTGTATGTCTTCATTGGAGAAGTGTCTGTTCATATCTTCTGCCCATTTTTGATATGATTATCTGTTTTGTGTGTGTTGAGTTTGAGAAGTTCTTTATAGATCCTGGATATCAACCTTTCGTCTGTACTGTCATTTGCAAATATCTTTTCCCATTCCGTGTTTTGCCTCTTTGTTTTGTTGACTGTTTCCTTTGCTGTACAGAAGCTTTTATTCTTAATGAAGTCCCAAGAGTTCATTTTTGCTTTTGTTTCCTTTGCCTTTGGAGACATATCTTGAAATAAGTTGCTGTGGCTGATATCAAAGAGGTTACTGCCTATTATCAACAGTTATATGCAAATAAGTTAAACAACCTAGATGAAATGGATGCATTTCTGGAAAACTATAAACTTCCAAAATTGAACTAGGAAGAAATTGACAACCTGAATAAACCATTATCTAGTAATGAGATTGAAGCAGTGATCAAAAACCTCCCGAAAAACAAAAGCCCAGGACCTGATGGATTCCCTGGTGAATTCAAACTTTTAAAGAAGAAATAACACCTATTCTCCTGAAGCTGTTTCAAAAAATTGAAGCAGAGGGAAAACTTCCAGACTCTTCTTATGAAGCCAGCATTACCCTGATCCCCTGACCAGTCAAAGACGACACGAAAAAGGAGAATTTCAGACCAATATCACTGATGAACATGGATGCTAAGATTCTCAACAAGATCCTAGCAAACAGGATCCAACAGCACATTTAAAAGATTATCCACCATGACCAGGTGGGATTCATTCCTGGGTTACAAGGGTGGTTCAACATTTGCCAATCAACCAATGTGATAGAACAAATCAATAAGAGAAGAGAGAAGAACCACATGGTCCTCTCAATTGATGCAGAAAAAGCATTTGACAAAACCCAGCATCCGTTCCTTATTAAAATGCTTCGAAGTATAGGGATAAAGGGAACATTCCTGAACTCCATAAAATCTATCTATGAAAGACCACAGCAAACATCATCCTCAATGGGAAGAAGCTCACAGCCTTCCCATTGAGATCAGGAACACGACAAGGATGTCCAGTCTCACCACTCTTGTTCAACATATTATTAGAAGTCCTAGCAACAGCAATCAGACAACAAGGAGAAATAAAATGTATCCAAATTGGCAATGAAGAAGTCAAACTCTCTCTCTTTGAAGGTGACATGATACTTTATATGGAAAACCCAAAAGACTCCACCCCCAAACTACTAGAACTCATACAGCGTTTCAGTAACATGGCAGGATACAAAGTCAATGTACAGAAATCAATGGCTTTCTTATACACTAACAATGAAAATACAGAAAGGGAAATTAGAGAATCGATTCCATTTACTATAGCACCAAGAACCATAAGATACCTGGGAATAAACCTAACCAAAGTGGTAAAGGATCTGTACCCAAGGAACTACAGAACACTCATGAAAGTAATTGAAGAAGACACAAAAAGATGGAAGACCATTCCATGCTCTTGGATCAGAAGAATAAACATTGTTAAAATGTCTATACTACCTAGAGCAATCTATACTTTTAATGCCTTTCTGATCAAAATTCCACCAGTATTTTTCAAAGAGCTGGAGCAAATAATTGTAAAATTTGTATGGAATCAGAAGAGACCCCGAATTGCTAAGGAAATGTTGAAAAACAAAAATAAAACTGGCGGCATCATGTTATCTGATTTCAAGCTTTACTACAAAGCTGTGATCACCCAGACAGAATGGTACTGGCATAACAACAGACGCATAGACCAGCGGATCAGAGTAAAGAGCCCGGATATGGACCCTCAACTCTATGGTCAAATAATCTTTGACAAAGCAGGAAAAAATATACAGTGGAAAAAAGACAGTCTCTTCAATAATTGGACAGCTATATGTAGAAGAATGAAACTCGACCATTCTCTTACACCGTACACAAAGATAAACTCGAAATGGATAAAGGACCTCAACGTGAGACAGGAATCCATCAGAATCTTAGAGGAATCACTGAATTCTCTCCAGAAACCAATATTGCACTGTAAGTTAACTAAGTAAAATTTAAATTAAAAAAGTAAGTGGTATGCTTGAGTTAAGAATTTGATGGGGTTTTGCAAGTCAGTCATCATGCCCTATATTTGGTATCCAGCTTTAAATATCCTGTAGCTTCAAAGATTTCTTTTGGACCTTTGGGTTTAAGAATACATGGCTCATGTATTCTTAGTTATATGTTTATAGATATTAATTTCCATTTTTCCCTATGGATTGTTTCTAGGGCTATAAAAAGTAAAGTGGTCATACCATCTTTATCACCATAATTTATGCCATAGCAACCATAGTATAGCAATACACCCTATGCTAAGGCTTATAACTTCAGAAAACTTGATGTCACCTGAGTATATGGATTAACCATATCTTTTCAGCAAACTGATTTTCCTTGTGCTTCTTTAATACATGAGCAATGTAATTGTATAATCCTGTTTTGATGGTCTGTTTTCTGGGTCTGCTTTGACATCAAAGTATCAAAAGATTCCCAGCAGGAACAGATGGAGCTCTTAAATTAGGATAATCACAAATAGATTTATTAAAGGGACCTTAAAAAGTGCATGGAAAGGGTTTAGGCAAAACACAAGCTAAAGTGTACCTCCCAGGATATATTTAACAATTACTAATGTCTTTAACACTTGAAAGAATGAGGGGAATAAACAGTTCTTGAAATGCAGAAGGAGAGAGATGTAGGAGATAATTAGGAGAGCAGTGACTCACAGTCAATAGGCACATAGACAGCTGCATAAAATGAAGTTGGGAAAAGAAAAATAATGACATCATTTTCATTCTCTGTAGTCTTCTATCAGGGTTTCATATTGTTACTTGGAAACTAAAGAATGAAAGTTAGCCCTATAAGGTAGTCTGTACAAGTCAACTTCTGGCTCAGAGAGAAGGTTGGGAAAAAGTGGAAATAGATCTCAAAGGGTGATTAGCAGGTACACTGCAAAAAGTGTTCTCATCCACCTTTTAGGTAGACTTTCTGGAAACTACAAATTACATTTACTTTAAATCAATCAGTACTTATTTACATGAGTAGAGCTAGCTTCAAATGGGACTCCTGTTATCTACTCTTTTAGCTGAGTGGCAATTTGATCTTTATATATCTGATAACCCCTTCTGTCTCTCCTTCTGACTCTGCTGAGGCCTGTTGGACTAGGGTAGAGCATAGAGTCATGGTGGAGGGGTGATTAGGGCACAGGAGGAGGACAGGCCCTGTGAGGCTCAAGTGCTCAGGACTGAGAGGGCAGTGGAGGCTTAGCAGGCCAGGGGGGTTGATAGGGTCTAGTTTGTAGACAGGTTTGGGGAGAGGAGGCAGGAAGTATTTGGAACCAAGAGGTATGGGGCCGAGGAGTTTGTTGGGACTCAGTAGGCAGCTTGTGTGTTTCAGAGTTTGGTGACATAAGGAAGTATGAACAATTAAGTACACGTAGTCAAGGTAATGGGATCAGAGTTTCCCACCACCACAGACAGGAGTTACCATGAAAAAGGGAAAGGCTTGAATAAATTCTGTCTAGTGATTAGAGTTGGGTATTTGTAAAAACTCACAGCTGTAAATACCTGAACAAATAGCTAGATCAGCAGATAGATATATAGAGACTGATATGGATGTAGATGAAGATTATAAGTGAAAGGGAGTCTAGAAAAGTATTTGCTTCTTCAATTCCACAGACTAGAAAAGAAAGCTAGAAATGGCTTGAATGGTTATGAAACAAGGAAATCCATGTCTTCCTGTCATAGTTTGATCTAAATCTAAAAGGGGCAAATATCTCTAAGACTACAATTATTGTCATCTCTCTCTCTTCTTTGGAGAATGTAGCTATGAATGGATAGAAATCAGTATACTCTTATTAAGGAAAGAAACCAAAAGACTATAAAATCCAACTCATATTTTTTTAACATGAAAAGTATGAAGCCCAAACAAGCTTGGTAATTTTTCAGTGTCCCACACCTATAAGGGGAAGAACTAGAATAAGCCTTACCAAGAATCTTACCAAGATGTCCAATCTTAATGCCACAAAGGGCTGAGCTGAACTTGAGAAAATTTTTCCCTCCATGTCAAAAATGTAAAAAAAAAAAATCCCTTTTTTCTTTAAGCTGTCAAGCATTCTATATGTATTTAAACAAACATCATGTAAAACTTTAGATTCTAACATTTGTAAAGTTTTCATTAGACAAAAAATTTTAGAAATATGTTAGTAGTGTCCATTGTGGTTGGCACATGTATGAACACTGCTTACTAAGAAAGTACACTATTTTCACAGGCAACATTTTATTTTCTGCTTTTTTTTTTTTAACCTAGGCTTAGTCATGAATAATTCTTGGTGTCTGAGACTTTTAGTTAGTCCTATTAGATCTGGACTAGTGCCAGGATCACTGCCCTTACTGAACAAAAGTTACAATCACTTTGTTTTATGTATCTCTTATGGTCTGTGGAAATTAATGATTTCTAAAAACATATCTTTTTTTTCTTTTTCTTGTTTTGCTTGTGTTTTTGGCAGAATATTATGAAGTATGAAGTATGAAAATATACTTCATTTCAGACTGCCCATTACATTTACCTTGCAACTTGACTGCCTCATCCTAGGGCAATGAGGTCACATCCACTTTTCAAATAAAACTTTGGATCTTGAACTGGATTTTACTACTAGAAGAAACTTTAAATTTATCCTATGTCTGTCTTTCTTTCTTTCTTTCTTTCTCTTTTGTGAGCTGCAACAAAGCAGGTATGATGGCAAGTGGTCAGTCTCCTCCACAGTATATGTTTGGTCATAGTCAAGTCATAGGGAAGAAACACTGTACTGAATTTTGACATTAAATATTCCCAGAAGGACAATTCACATATTCCTGTCTAAGAAGAGGCTACTTATGAGTGCTTCAATTTCTATTGTAATCTTTGATGCAGCTCCAATCAACAGAAGGATGGCTTTAGAAGTGAAGGATGGAGTTGTACTAACATTGTCTGATATTCACTCAACCTCAAATTAACAGTAATATATTGTTACTATTGTTACTAGATAATATATTGTTACTATATAGTTATAGAGTTCACTACAGAGACTCATGTGTCCTTTCTGTCCTTGGCTGTGAAGTTAAACTACCTGCACTGAATTCAACTTTGTGTTAGTTTTTGGAACATCATCTAAAAACTACTCTTGGTCTATAATATAAGATCTGGAATATTATTCTTGGCTTTTATTAAATTTTCTAGTTTTCAAAATAAGTAAAAAAATCATAAAATGGTTAAAACTTGAAATGTTAAAAGGGCTTGTATTTGTACTGAAGGAAACTTGTACAAAGAGTTAGTTCCATTAAATACACACAGTAGAACAAGTGCAAACTGTATACAATATCTTAATCTCAGTTGTGCAAATTTCACAATCATATTTATTAGTTATTATAGTCACTCTATGTGCATAGTAACAATCACATATTTTCATAGTTTTAATAGACTAAAAAGCATACAAGTAGCATTTGGACACAAAATATTTATGAATACACTGATTATTATTTAAATTATTTAAATTTAAAAAGCAATTATTATTATTAGTCAAGTGCTGAGCAGCTTGTTAATATATATTACTTAGATTTATATTTGTATATTTGTAATCTCAAAAGGTTAACCTAAATTAATATTCATCCTTGTATATTATTTTCAAAATTGTGAAGGTTGATTGCTATTTTTATACACATGAACTACAGTAAAATAAATTATGAATATAATCAATTTTACTCACTGCCTTTAATTGCCTTGAGATTAGATTTAAAAATACTAGAGGAAATTTTGCATAAGTTGAAAAAAGTCTTAAATTTTATATTATTTTTATTTCTACAAGTATCTTAATCTTAATTGAAATTTGTTAACTAGCAAAGTTTAAAAAAGTGACATTTCCTAAATTTTAACTCATTTTTGGTCATATTTTAATTAATAATAGTTTGCATACAATATTGTCATTAATAGACAAATTCCTACATCTTGAACAGTAGCAAATTCATAAACTTGTTTGTGATTCTGCTTTAGAATGGCTGACTAAAATGTCACACAATCACATCTCTAATTGAGTATTCTTCTAAAAATATTTTTTGAAAATCATATATTAAAAGATTATTTCTTAAGTCTCCTATATATGTGTGTATACATATACATTTATTTTTGTGTATGTATGCATTGAGGTAGTAAAAGCAGATATAATAATTATCAACTAAGAATGCTTTCACTTCCAATCACTAAATAAAACTAGAAAGAGAAAATTTTTCTAAGTATTGACTAATAGTTTTTGATACCTTTATGGATAGCTAAAGAAAATCTAGTTCAATATTATCTGCATAATGAAGTTAATTATATTTTTAGTTTTATTGGAAAGTAGAGGAAGTGACATCAGCATCAGTTATATTGAAATGGATTGGGGAGTCAGAAACCAGGAAAAAAAAAAAGAACGCACTTATATGCCATGAAAAGAAACTCCATATTTGCATCATATGTCAACACCACCTATTGTCTGGAAAGCAAAGTGCACATTCTGAAATGTCAAGAAGCAGAATAAGTCAAAGATGGAAAACATAAGAAAAAGAGGATTACTAGCTAGAGAGAACTAGGTCAAATGTGATAAAAGAGCAAATGCCGATAACTGTCAGAAAGAGCAAAGCACAGAAGTTGGAGATGATTGTGTCAAAGATGTGACCCTAGCAATTTCAAAAAGAGATAATATAAAGGGGTATACCTAGAAATGTCTCAAGTGGTCTCAGCGGGCAAGGCAGGGGAAAGGGTCATCAACACAGCCCATATAATGAAGTCCCAAGAGGTGAAAAAATTGAAAGATAAATGGCAGAACTAGACAGTGCATGAAAATCCTAAAGGAAATAGAAGTAACTTATAGAAGCAATATTTCTGTTTCACCTCTAAGACCAAAACATCTCTACTAAAAATACTTTTTAAAATAAGATCACACAGTATATCTTTGGTGATTTTTAGAACAGAGATCATTACTGAGGAATAAAAAAATCACTTATTAGGGC
The DNA here is from genome assembly GCA_004024625.1 of Mellivora capensis. NCBI lineage: Eukaryota > Metazoa > Chordata > Mammalia > Carnivora > Mustelidae > Mellivora > Mellivora capensis. The sequence goes on along the minus strand of PISX010022453.1, from coordinate 22,528 downwards.
ACTTTAAAATTAATCTTTAGCTGAGATTCTTCACCTTTCTGCCAGAGCTGATTTTTTTCAAAAAGGATAAATTGAGAAAACTGGCATGTAATTTTTTAAAATCTTTCTTATATCTAGAAAATGATCCCTTTGTTATAGTCAGACTTTGGAGTTGTTGGAGGATTTAGACATCCTCTAGTAGAGTTTTATTCCAAAAGACAAACCACCCCAGGGATCAGTCATGTTCTTACAATCCTTCCCTCTAATTCTGGTGTTTTAAACATTTCCACCCCAAATATTTTTCTCCTTTAATCAAGGCTGATAATAGTACATCAGCTGACACTTCCTTTCCTTTACCCAGGAATCCTAGGTGGAAAAATGTTTCTAACCCTTACAGACTTTTCTTACATAATTTCTTACACATTTCTTTTACAAATTGTGTTGAAAAATATAAGAATCAATCTCTGTCACTTCAAACCAATGATTTCCTCTGTGATATTCCCAGCACATACTTATACAGGTTTTTCTTAGAAATACTACCAGGGAGGTGCTATTTTTTAAAGTAGTGGATATCATCTCTGGGCAGTTCTGATTGCTACAAATTCCCCCTGTATCTTTTCCACCTATTGGTCTTAAACTGTTGAGTATCCACCATTGGCTTTCTGGAGAAACAGTAAAAAGGCAATGAAGATGCTGGTATGAACAAATCAAACATTTTCCTGCCTTCACAAAGGCAGAAGACATGAACAGACATTTCTCCAAAGACATGAAAGGGCCAACAGACACATGAAAAAGTGGTCAATATCACTCATCATCAGGGAAATAAATATCAAAACCACAATAAGATGCCACCTCACATCTCTCAGAATGGCTAAAATTAACAACTCAGGAAACAACAGATATTGGCTAGGATGCAGAAAAAGAGGAACCCTCTTATACTGTTGGTGGGAATGCAAGTTGGTACAGCCACTCTGGAAAAAAGTATGGAGGTCCCTCAAAAAGTTATATTAGAACTACCCTATGACCCAGCAATTATATTAATAGGTATTTGCCTATTAATATAGACACAAAAGACACAAAATACTGATTCAAAGGCCACAGGCACCTCAAAGTTTATAGCAGCAATGTTGGCAATAGCCAAAATACAGAAAGAGCCCAATATCTATCAACTGATGAATAGATAAAGAAGAGGTGATATACATACACAATGAGATATTACTCAGCCATCAAAAAGAATATCTTGCCATTTGCAATGACAAGATGACAACCACTGTTACCAAGGACGAGCAATGTTCATGAACTCAGGGAAAAGTGGCAGACTCTCCTACAGCATAGAATGAGGTTCAATCTCAGTGTATCTCATGGAACACAGAGATTCCAACTGACATCTGGGTTACAGTTATTTTTAGAAAATTGCTTCAAATGAAACATCATTTAGAGATTTATCTTATCACTTTTTAATTTGCCTAAAGTTTCAGAGAGAAGTGTGCTAGAGCTCAGGTCCTACTGAAGCCCCTCTCACTCAGTAGCCTCTGTTTTGTGTGTATATGGTGGGTGTTTGGTTGTTGTTATGATTAAGTTATAATGTGAAATAATAGAGCTACAAAGGGGGATTTATTTAATGTATAAATATAACATAAAATGTCAGAATTTCATATTAAAATTATACTTTTACAAAGTTCTCCTTGTATTTCTGTATTTATAAAGTTTGTCCTACCCTATGAGCAGCACACAAGTTTATAATTTTCACATGTTCTTGTTTTAAAAATTTGCAAAATGCATGGCCAATCTATGAAAACTTTTAACTATTATTTTGTTTGTGGTTATTTGGTACACATGGGTAGTATGAATTCATATCCCTGCTTAGGCGATTGTTAGTTTGTAGATAGGAATTTTGTAGAAGACTTTTTGGTTTTGTCTTATTTTTACTTCATCAGGTTCAAAGGTCAATCCATCCTTTGTCTAATTGGTGTGGTTTCTGTTTTTACTTTGCCTAATCAGTCACTATGAATTCTCCTAGGAGAGTCTTGGCTTTATGTACAGATTTTTTGCCCAATCTCCTAGTCTGCTTAGGCTATAGAATTGTGTCTTATCCCCAGCTCAAGAGGTCTTTAACAACATAGCCTCTTGAATATCAGATATGGCTGTCACTCCCAGAGATATCTTTGCTTCCTTGCCTTATGCAGCCTCTGTATAATTCATTTTGGTTTTGTTATCATTTCAGCCATGTCTTAGTTTAGAAATTAATTTTAAAGTAATTTATATTATTATTTTTATGTTAATGTGTTCTGTGCTAGGTCAACCTCAACATATGGCTTGCTATTCTTCAAGAAGTGGATTTGGGGGGCTGTTCAAGTTGGTAGTGTAGGAAGATCCTAAACTCACCTCTTCCCACAGACACACCACCCCTACAGCAGCATATGGAACAATTCTCTCTGAAAAAGACCTGAAAACTAGCCGAAGACTTCTGCCAGAAGAAAGGATAAAAGGGCCGCTTTGAGACAAGTAGGAGAAGCAGAGAGAGTTTTGCCACCCCCCACAAAAAATCCCCCCAAAACACACACACACACACACACACACACACACACACACACACACTAACCCCATAGTGAATCTCATCAATTTAGAACTTCTCCTTGAGAAGAAAGGGGCTAGTGCCCCATATCAAGCACCCTATCTCTTGGGATCCACACTGGAGAGAAAAGCCCCCCTATATGTGTGGCTTTGAAAACCAACAGAGTTTACATCAAGGAGACCCAAAGGTCTGTGGGAAATACATTGTGCTCTTAAATAGCCCACAGGTCAACTCACTTACCTGAGACCCAGCACAAAGACAGCTGTTGGAAAAATGCCTAGACTATTTGTGAAGATTCATCTGCTAATCTTAAAGTGTCTGCCAAAGGGGCAGGGTCCTGTCAAGACTCTCTCTGGAGATAGGACCACTGGTAGGTTCTATTTTCACACATTCTCTCTCCATTTCTGACACGAGCAAGTGCATACAGTCAGAGCACTGCCAGTGCCCCACTCCAACACTCGCCCACTGTTTCCATGAGGCTAAAGCTGGTAGGCTTGTTCTGGCCCTGCACTCTCTTGCTGTATGACTAGCTAAACAAGGCAAGCTCATTTTGGCCATGTGCTGATCCCACTGCTTGGATTAGGCTGTAGCCAGCAGGCATCCCCCAGTCCAGCACTCTCCTGTTGCCTCGCTAAAGGTAAACGAGGCAGTCTCATCTCAATCCTGCACTCTCCTAGAGCCTTGATATAGCCTGTGGGCACACACAACCCACACAGGAGATTCCCCTTGATCATCTGGTTCTCATAGCTAGGGAGGGCCCCCTAGCTAGGTCCCCTGAGACTGAAACAATTGGAGAGACAGTTCTTGGCAGGCTACAACCCTCAGGGCACTGCACAGAAAACAGACTGAAACATACTTTCTGTGTAAAAGGACTATTTACTTGTTCTTGAGCTTTAGCCTGAGGGGCAGGCTTCAGATTTGTTATGCATCTTGTGGGGGGCATGGGGAGACATGCCATTTCTGTGCTCTCCCTAGGCCTCACAACAACTGTTTGTTACCTACCAGATAGGAGCTTTTACATCATCTGGAGACTGGAGTGTTGAAACTGTGCTCTGAGGACACCTCCAGAGCTCAAATCACCTGGTCTAAAGACCAGCAGAGATTATTATTGAGTCACAGAGGACTGTGCATATTTGCATACTTTAAAAGTTGCTGCTTGAGGGCCCAGCTCTAATCAGCCTGAAATGAGGTGCTGACTGAGATCCCTTCCCTTGGAACACTACCAGGGCTTGACACACCCTTAATAGCTGGGACCTATCAAGAATAAATCAGGCTGCTTAGACAATTACAGGGGTTGTAGGGACAAAAAAGAGCTATGGTGAGTTGAACAATAGGATTCATTTCCTGTACAAGTTACTCCTACAAGATTTGGAGAGGTAACTGTTTCATCTAATACATAGAGTCAAACAGAATGAGGAAACAGAGAAATATTTTCCAAATGAAAGAACAAGGTAAACTTTGTGTCTTCAATGAATTTCTCAATTTCACCTAAATTGTTAAATTTATGAACATAAAGTTGCTCATTATAATGCCATAATGTTGTCCTTTTAATATTTCTAGGATTGGTTGTTCTCATCTTTTAATCCCGATAGTGGTTATTTATCATTTAACATTTTTCCCCTTCATATATGATTATTGATCTTTTCAAAGAATCAAAAGAGTTTCCTTGATTTTTCTCTAGTGTTTTTCTCTTTGAAATTAGATTCTTTTTTCTTATCAGTATAATGTTCTTTTCCTGCTTTGGACTTAATTTACCTTCTTTTTTCCTTCTATTTTCTTAATAGAAGTTTAGATCATTGATTAAAGATCTTACTTCTTTTATAATATATTTAATGTTATAAATTTCCTGCTAAATACTATTCTATTTTCAATGCACAGATTTGATTCATAGTATTTTATTTTAATTCAAAAAAATATTTTTAATTCTTTATAATTTCCCTCTAGACTCATAAGTCTTTTTTGAAATGTGTTTTTTAATTTATAAATGCTTAGAAATCTTTCATACAACTGTTATTGATTTTTTTAAAGATTTTTTTTCTATTTATTTATTTGAGAGTGAGAGTGAGAGAGAGAAAGAGAGAGACAGAACATGAGTAAGAACAGGGGGAGGAGCAGAGAGAGAGGGACAAGCAGATTCTGCACTAGCTTAGAGCCTGCCTTGGGAATCAATCTCGTGACCCTGACATCATGACAATGAGTTGAAATCAAGAGTTGTAAGCTCAACTCACTGAGCCACCCAGGTGCCCCTCTGTTGTTGATATCCATTGTAATTCTTTATAATCAGAAAATTTATTGGGGGCACCTGGGTGGCTCAGTCCACTAAACATCTACCTGTGGCTCAGGTCATGATCTTGGAGTCCTGGGATTGAGCCGAAAAACAGGCTTACTTCTCAGCAGGGAGTCTCCTTGTTCCTCTCCCTCTGCTTCTCCCTTCTGCTTGTGCTCTCTTTCTCTCTCTCTCTTAAATAAATAAATAAACAAAATCTTGAAAAAAAGAAAATATACTTTGTATTATTTTAGTTCTTCTAAATTCCTTATGGATTGCTTTATGACCCAGCATTCTGTCTACCTTCATAAATGTTCTATGTGCATATGAAAAGAATGTATGTTCTTCTGTTGGTTCAGGAGTTCTATAAATGAGGGCACCTGGGTAGCTCAGTCAGTTAAGTGGCTCAGGTCATGATCCCAGAGTCCTGGAATCGAGGCCCACATTAGGCTCCCTGCTCAGCAGGGATCCTTCTTCTCACTCTCTCTCTCTCAAATAAATAACTAAAATCTTAAAAAAAAAAAAATTATAAAAAAGTCCTATAAATGTTCATTAGGTTAGTTAATTGATAATGCTGATTCAGCATTCTATGTTCTTACTTATTTCCTATCTACTTATTTTTAATCAATTATGACAGATAATTGTAGATTTATATATTCTATATGCTTTATTGATTCTTTATTCATGTTATTTGAAGCTCTGTCACATTTAAAATTGTGATTTCTTCTTCATGAATTAATCTTTTATCATTATATAAGGTCCTTCTTTATCCTAAGTAATATTATTATACATCTACTTTTTCCTTATATTTATGTTATTACTCTAGTTCTGATTCATGTTGACGTGTTATATCATTTCCCACTTTTTTACTTTTAACTGATATATATCTTTGTATTTTTTTTTAAAGATTTTATTTATTTATTTGACAGACAGAAATCACAGTAGGCAGAGAGGCAGGCAGAGAGAGAGAGAGGAAGCAGGCTCCCTGCTGAGCAGAGAGCCTGATGTGGGGCTCGATCCCAGGACCCTGAGATCATGACCTGAGCCGAAGGCAGAGGCTTAACCCACTGAGCCACCCAGGTGCCCCTATATCTTTGTATTTAAAATGGGTTTCTTACAGATGATACATAGTTGGGTCTTGCTGTTTCATCAAATCTGATGATCTAAATATATAAAACATTTAAATGCCATGTAGTTCTTGATTTGGTTGAACCCAAATCTGCCAAAAGTTTGCTAGTATTTTTTAAAAATTTGCTCCATTGTTCCTTTGTCTCATTTCTCTAATTTTCTTCTTGATTATGGATTGATTTTATATTTTATAGTTCTAATAAATTCTAATAACTCTCCATAACAAAGTGATTAGTTTTACTGTTTTTTTCAAATCCTTTTAATGATTTCATAAGGTTTATAATACACATATTTAATTCTTTATTTGATTATAGTCTATCTCCACATGTAGTGTAAGATCCTTACAACAAAATGCTACTAATACTTTCCAGTTGTTTGAAATACTTTTTAGATACATTTTTACTTTTATATTTTATAAACTCACAACATTTTGCTATTATTTTTATCTGTACTCAATTTTCTACTAGAGAAGTTTAAAATAAGCCAAAATATTTTACATTTATATCATTTTATGTGTTGATGATGATATTAATTTCTTTTTGTATATCTGATTTTTATCTTCCTTATATTATTTCTACTGATGAACTTGCTTAAAATTTTACCAGAGTGCATGTGCATCTGCTGGTAATAAAATTTCTCATTTTCTATTTGTTTAAAAAATATATTTTGTTTCTCTTTAATTTCTGAAAAATATTTCACTAGTATAGAATTTGTCCCTGATACCATTTTTCCTTAGAACTTTAAAGAGGTTTCTGATAAGGAATCATGGGGAATTCTTTTTTGTTTGTTTCAAGTTTTTGTTTAAATTCTAGTTAGTTAGCATACAGAGTAATATTGGTTTCAGGTGTAGAATTTGGTGATTCATTACTGTCCTATAACACCCAGTGCTCATCACAAGTGCCCTCCTTAATACCCATCACCCCTTTAGCCCATCCCCCACCCACCTCCTACCATCAACCCTCAGCTTGTTCTCTATCATTAAGAATCTCTTATGGTGGGGCGCCTGGGTGGCTCAGTGGGTTAAGCCTCTGCCTTCGGCTCAGGTCATGATCCCGGGGTCCTGGGATGGAGCCCTAAATCGGGCTCTCTGCTCAGCAGGGAGCCTGCTTCCCTTCCTCTCTCTCTGCCTGCCTCTCTGCCAAATTGTGATCTCTGTCAAATAAATAAATAAAACCTTAAAAAAAAATCTCTTATGGTTATGGAACACTGGGTGTGGTACATAAACAATGAATTCTGGTACACTGAAAAGAAATTTAAAAAATAAATTTTAAAAAAGTCTCTTATGGTTTGCTTCTGTCCTTTTTCCCCACCTTTCCCTGTGTTCATCTGTTTTGTTTCTTAAATTCCACATATGAGTGAAATTATATGGTATTTGTCTTTCTCTGACTGATTTATTTTGATTAGCCCATTTCTTAACTGGACTATTTGTTTTTTGGGTACTGAGTTTGATAAGTTATTTATAGATTTGGTATACTAACCCTTAATCAGATATGTCATTTGCAAATGTCTTTCCCATTCTGCAGGCTGTGTTTTAGTTTTGTTGATAATTTCTTTCACTGTGCCAAAGCTTTTCATCTTGATGAAGTCCCAATAGTTCATTTTTGCTTTTGTTTCCCTTGGCTCTAACAAAACGCCTAAGAAGAAGTTTGATGGCCGATGTCAGTGAGTTTGCTGCCTGTGTTGTCCTCTAGGATTTTGATGGTTTCCTGTCTCATATTTAGGTCTTTCATCCATTTTGAATTTATTTTTGTGAATGATGTAAGAAAGTGGTCCAGTTTTGTTCCACCATTTGTTGAAGAGTTTGTCTTTTTTCCATTGGCTATTCTTTCCTGCTTTGTCAAAGATTAGTTGCCCATATGGTTGTGGGTCCATTTCTAGGTTTTCTATTCCATTCCTTTGATCTATGTGTCTGTTTTTGTGCCAGGATCATACTGCCTTGATGACTACTTTGTAGAAGCTTTGCACTATAGGTTGAGGTATAGCATCATGATGCCTCCAGCTTTGCTTTTTCAAGGCTGCTTTGGCTATTTGGGGTCTTTTGTGGTTCCATACAAATTTTAGGATTGTTTGTTCTAGCTCTGTGAAAAGTGCTAATGGTATTTTGATAGGGATTGCATTAAATGTGTGGATTGCTTTGGGTAGTTTAGAAATTTTAACAATATTTGTTCTTCCAGTCCATGAGAATGGGATGTCTTTCCATATCTTTGTGTCATCTTCAATTTCTTTCATAGGTGTTCTATAGTTTTCAGAGTACAAATCTTCTACTGCTTTGATTAGGTTTATTTCTAGGTATCTTATGGGTTCTGGTGCAATTGTAAATAGGATAGATTCTTTGATGTCTCTTTCTCCTGCTTCATTATTGCTGTGTAGAAATGCAACAGATTTTGTGGTGTGTGATTTTGTGGTGTGCAATTTTGCTGAATTCATGTATCATTTCTAGCAATTGTTTGCTGGAATCTTTTGGGTTTTCTCATGTGTAATTCTTATATTTGTTCCTCTAATGTAATGAGTTTCCCCCTTTATGGCTGTCTTCAAGATATTCTAGTTATCTTTGGTTTTCATCAGTTTGAACAAACTGACCTTGCAAATGTGGTGGAGAGGGAAGATATGTTTTTATTGTGTTGGTGTTGTCTGAACTTGTTTTATCACTGGTTTGGTGTCTTGCTTTATTTTGGAAAATTCTTGGTCATTATTTCTTCAAGTCTTTCTTTTGCCTGTCTTTCTTTCTCCTTCTCAGAATCCAGACACAAAGAGGTTTTAGATGTTGCTAAATCTTAGATGCTACATTTTGCTTTTTACATTCCTCTTTGCTGTGGATTTTACTTTGGGAAATTTCTACTGACTGAAATTCAAGTTGGTTCTCCTTTTGAGTACTGATGAACCTATCAAATGCATGCTTTGTAGACTTTCTTATTCCCTGTATGACAATTTCTTTTAGTTTCCATCTCTACTAAAATTTCCTATCTGTTCATTTGTGTTCATCTTTTCAACTCCTGTGTTTAATATATCAATCATAATTATTTTATAATTCCTTTCTTATAGTTTTGATGTCTGAGGCATATCTGATTCTGATTTTATTGCTTTGTCACTTTAGAGTGGATTTTATTTCTTTTTATTTTGTATGTGTGTGTTGTGTTTCTTGTATTTTTTAACTGATTGCCAGACCTAGTGTATACAATGGTTGTGTAGTATTTATTTCTGAAAAAGAGCATGCTTCTTCTGCTTGGCTTTCAGTGTGGGGGGATGCGTCAGTTCCATCACGAGTTAAGCTGGGTTTTTGTTTATTGTTCTTTGGTTCCCACTGGATTAAATTACTCTGAAATTAATTTATGATTTGAATAGGGTTTTGCTTGCCAGAAGATTTTTCTCAATGATCCACCTTCTCCTGCAACAATACAATCTTGGCATGTTTCTGAGCCTCAGATATGATCTGTCAACTCTGTTGACAGATATTGCTGTTGCTCAGTGCTATGAGACTGGATGTGGGGGACAGGGACATTTCTGTTGTTCTGGTTCATCCTTAGATTTAGGCAAGATCTGTATAGCCTTTGGTCTCAAGAGTGAAGCTGTTTCAGTAATCTTCTCTCTCTCCTGTAGGAAATCTCAAGCTGCTAAGTACAGGATTGTGTCCTGCTCATCTCCCTGATTATCTAAAAGGTATTTTGTTTTTCTTATTCATCTTTTCTCAGGCAAAGTGTTGTCCCTGGGCTCTAGGGAAACTTAAGTTTGCCACCCTTTCTCCAGCATCTAAAGGCTTTTGATTTTTACAGGTGGGGCTTCATGCCTTTCCCCTTGTAATGGCCACCCCTTTCCTCCAGGCTTGAAATATAAGGAAGACTCTAATCTTTTACCCTACCCACAATCTTTCTCATGAGTATCCAGTGAGGGCCACAGAGAAAAACCAGAAACTGAGGATGAACTTCCTCTGTGCCTATGATGTCCAAAGCTCTATACTGTCACATAGGGCAGCACTCAGTCTTAGCAATTCATTGACATTTTACTCAAATTCTTCTTATCTATTCCTGTTGAGGTCCCATCTTCTTTTTCTTATCACTGTCACAGATGAGCCAGTAAATTTACCTTTCATCTTCCATGAGGCACCTGTTAACATTTCCTCGTTTAGATTTCAGGCTAGTTTGTGGTCCTATGACCAACTCTGCAATAGGCACAGAAGAAGTTATGATTTTATATATTATCCACCCTTTTCTCTTTGTTAGAATGTAAACAAAACCTTTGAGTTTTCTAGCTTTCTACATCCTAGTCTAAAAGCAGGAAGGCCCTCTGCTCCATTTTTTAAAAATACATAAATGAGGGGAACCTGGGTGGTTCAGTCAGTTAAGTGTCTGCCTTTGACTCAGGTCATGATCCCAGGGTTCTGGGATCCAGTCCCACATTGGGCTCCCTGTGTAGCAGAGAGCCTGCTTCTCCCTCTCACTCTGCCTGCCTCTCTTCCTACTTGTCCTCACTCTGTGTGTCAAATAAATAAATAAAATCTTCTGAAAAATAAAAATAAAATACATAAATGAGTAAAAGCAGGAGTATCTTCCTTCCATATTATCCTATATAAAATGCTATCTGTATAACCTTATATACTATGTAACACAAAGAACAATGCTTATCTCTTCCTTTTCTTAAATCTAGTTTCACTTACATGTGTTCCCCCAAAGGGATATTCTCATACTGTGAAAACTCTTCATAATCATTGTTTCTTTAAATATATAAAACCTTGTCAGAGGAAGTAATTAGATGTCCATTAGTGTTCTTGAGACTTCCTTACAATACTATAGAAACAAGTTTGTCCCAGAACATCAAGGAGAAGTTTAACTAATACGTTAAATTCAACTTCTAATTAATATAAAATTTTCTATGTACCTAGAATCTTACACCTCTTCATCTAGATTACACATTATTGGGCTAAGTCTTACATGAGTAGTATTACTACGCTAAAAATTGCTTGACCTTCTTTGCTAGTACCTTGTTCTGATGAAAAGTTCCAAAAAGGAGAACTAATCCCGGGAAAGTAGATTATGTGGCATTTAGTTAAAAGCAACCTAACTTCACTTAATCTATTATTTTCTTAACACATTTAAATGGAATTCTTCTTCCCCTAATTTGGCAGAATATTTTTTAACAACTAACAGAATGTCCTTGTTCACAGAAAATAGTTCAGAAAATCTAATCTAGATTGATTTACAGTAAAATGAATATAAAGGCAAAGTGAAAAACATTTTATGAGATTTAAAACTTGGGAGATAAACCCAATGAAACTCTCATCCTTTGTGATGATATGTTCTTTTGTCTACCTTATTAAACACTTATTTTATAACTGTCTCATTACATCCTCATAAATAAATGCACACACACACATGCACACTCATACATTTATCAGCTATATAGCAAATATATAGTATCAGAATTGTGTATTTGTAATGTCCAGCATTGTTCCTTGCTAATGTTCAATAAAGAGAGATCAATATAGTAAGAAATAAAAACTCTTCACTCAGCCTCCAAAAGTACACCAAAAAACCTCTGGCAAGTACTATTTGTTACAGTTCAGAGTTGATTCGTTCTTTTATAATGTATCACCTCTTATGTAGAATAAAATCCCTTAATGTCTCTAAATGCAAAAGCTAAATATAGAAAGTCATATTTTGTAGTAATGTCTAGAGCATGGACATTGAATTTTGTTTTTAATTTCCCTTCTCTTCTATTTCTTTAATGTTTAATAGTTACCGAGTCAATCTTTTGCATGTCTTCTCCTTTACCTGAGGTAGAAATATCAGTGAAACCTTGAAATCTATGTTAAGTGTTACTCAAGTCACTTAGAAAATTACTACTCAGACTACATAACTGGGTAGTATTCTTTCTTTTTTTAAAAAGATTTTATTTATTTATTTGACAGACAGTGAGGCAGGCAGAGAGAGAGGAGGAAGCAGGCTCCCTGCTGAGCAGAGAGCCCGATGCGGGGCTCGATCCCAGGACCTTGAGATCATGACCTGAGCCAAAGGCAGAGGCTTTAACCCACCGAGCCACCCAGGTACCCTGGTAGTATTCTTTCTAATTGAAGGAATGATTAAATACAGAAGGATAATGAAATGTAGAAAAATGAAGTCTGGAGGTATTATAAGAATCAAATGAAGTATAGTCATAGTCCTTAAATGGTACTCCTGATAAGACAATCCTTCATTGGGACGCCTGGGTGGCTCAGTTGGTTGGGTGGCTGCCTTCGGCTCAGGTCATGGTCCCAGCATCCTGGGATCGAGTCCCACATCGGGCTCCTTGCTTGGCAGGGAGCCTGCTTCTCCCTCTGCCTCTGCCTGCCACTCTGCTTGTGCTCACTCACTCTCTCTCTCTCTCTCTCTCTCTCTCTGACAAATAAATAAATTTAAAAAAAAAGACAATCCTTCATTTAGCCCTCATGCTGCCTTTAGTAGGAATGGGAAGGAGGCCCACAAACCCCCTCATTGTTAATGAGGAGACCTCTCACCTACCCCAACATTCCTCATCTCACCAGAACAACTGCCCAGAGACTATTCTTAAGAAAAATGATGTGATTAGATCTGATTTTCTATCTCCATCTTAGAGACCATGATGTCTAATCTCATTAGGATTTACATCTTTAACTACCTGGGTCATAATAAAGCTTATTCCTCAACATCTATACCTGTATTGCATAAATCTCTTTAAATTCCCTAATTTCACCCACTCCCTTATCCTTCTCTGACCACTCCAAATTTCTTCATGGGCATTAAACAGTATGCCATCAACAAAATGACTGCTTCTCTAAAAGTTCTCTTCCAAATAAAACTGAACTGGTTCTTTTATACTGAGAGCATTGCCCTTCCTACGGACTGCCAATGTAAGGCACTTTTTCTTCCTATTCTCTTTTTACTACCAAGGCTGAATGGCAGGCAGGTTTCCTTCTATATCTTCATTGCCACCACCATTTCCCAGCACCAAAAAAGTACAGACAATCAAATATTACCATCTGCTACAACTTATTTATTTGAACTGTTACTACTTTTCATTTCAGCTTCGAAGTTCATTTCCTTTTCCACTATGATTAATATAAAAATTCCTAGTGATTTCAGTATTCACATAAACCCTCTGTGTTAGGCACATATACATCTGCTATAAATAAGTTAACTATGAAAAATCAGAAATGTGTAAAAATGTGTAAAAACATATATAGAGAAATCTCATTTTTAGATGGTGAAATACTCTTGAGTGTTGACAAGGCCAGTCTTCATTCTATTTAAATAAAAGGTAGCAGCTCTGGACTCATTTGTACCATCAGACAGTGTGTCTACTAAATTTTAAGTCACTACTTTGAAGAATTAGGAAGCTTACTCCCTTTTTTATATCCTTTGCATTTAATGTTTGCAGAATCTATATTTAAGTGAAGAAAAGTCAACCTTGACTGGATCCAAGTCATCATTCTTGTCAGTCTTAGAAACTGATAGAGTTTAGCATCTCAGTTATTTGCCCTCATCCTGTCCAACACACTTGTTCTCCATGCTTCCACTGCCCCCCACTTGCAGTCATAACCATATCTGGATATTACCAATAGTTGCATCACTTCAAAAATTTAAATTTTAAATAACTCCTCTCACCATGTTGTCTATCTTTTCAGCACAATTTTCTCTAGAAAAATATATTTCCACAATTTCCACATAGAACTTATATTTCCACAATTTTCAATTCAAATGGGCACTCTAATCTATTGAAACTTTAGTGGTCTAGAATATACCATATATAGCCAATATTCTTTTTTACCTGGCTTAGGGTTCAAAATTAAAATCATACTCTTGAACACATTTTCAGGCCCCACACTTTTCTTCCCATGGAATTTATATGTCAAGACCCACACTTTTGTTTATTCAACTTTCTGCCTTCTCTGCTTCTAAACTTGAACAGATATATAATGCTTTTCTTACTTTAAATTCATCACCACAACTTTAAGTGTGCCCTCAGTTTTATCCTAAAATACTGTTATATTTTCATAGATCATTTACTCACCCATTCTTATAGAAAGTTATTTTAAATTTTTCATCTCCCTGTTAATATTCAACATGTTTTTCCTTCCTCACTATCAGCTGATCTTTGCCTCTAAGAAAATTGAAAAATAACAATAGAATTTCATCATCATATCTATAAATCTAACAGCTTACCTGCATTTATATACATGTTCCCTGTCCAGCTGCGTTTTTTTAATAGACGCACATCCCTTATTCCAATATAAAGCTAAAACTCCATGTATCATGCACTCCTTTCTATAAAAGGGATTAATTCCATTATCTTTCTCCAGTTTCATTATTTTTCCAGCTTCAAGTGGACATATTGGCTCATAAGCATACAAATATATTGTGGTAGTATTCATTATTTAAAAAAAAGGATACCCATTTTATTTACAGCTCACACCACTTGTCTGTTCTTAATTACATTAAACTACCTTAAAAGACTTGTTTCTACTTGCTGTCCTGAATTTCTCACATTTTATTCTCTTGTTACCACTTAACCAAGCTTTCATCCTAACCACAACAAAAACAGATTAGAGATACAATCTAAAATGTAATTCTCAATCCTCACTTCACCTCTCACTAGTATTTGGTAGTGTATATTTATGTTTTCTGTTTGCATTTAATTATTCCCTTGATGAAATCAACCAGTCCATGGTGTTAAATGTCATATGTATGTTGTTGAATCTCAATTTATGTATTTTCACCAGAACTCCATCCTAAAGTTCAGACTCACTTACCCAACTACCTGCTGTATTATTCTATTTGAATGTTTAATAGGCATCTTAATCTCTATATACCCAAAGATAGATTAATTTCCAATCCACTCCAATATTTTTCTCCCTTATTATTCATGATATCAATCAGTGGTAGTTTAGTGATATTTATTCAGACAAAAATTTCTGAGTTATCCTTGACTATTCTCTCTCAACATGCACTTAATTTATCAGCAAACTCTGTCATCTTCCTTAAAAACACACATAAAGTATAAATTCCTCTCACTACTTATGTGGTCTTTTCTGCTTCACTGTGTTTTAAAACATACATGGGAGGGGAAATGCAAGATGGCAGAGAAGTAGGAGACCCTGTTTCAACTGATCCCCTGAATTGAGCTAAATAACTACCAGAACACTCTGAACATCCATAAAATCAGTCTGAGATGTAAGATTAAAAACTTCTGGATCTTTATGATGGCAGGAGATCATCAATGGAGAGGTGCATCTTGACTGGATCATGACTGATATATTCAGCTATACATCCCCTCAACCACCTCCCAACAAAATGACTAGGAGGAGGAACACCTAACAAAGGGAAAATTCAGAGACTGTGACCTCTGCCACAGAACTATTGGATATGGACATAAACAATATATTGGAAATGGAATTCAGGGTAACAATTATCCAGGCAATGGCTAGGTTGGAGAAGACCATTAGTGGAAACATAGATTCCCTAAGAGCAGAAGTTAGAGCTGATATGGCAGAAGTTAAAAATGCTATCAATGATATCCAATCTAATCCAAATACTCCAACAGCTGCATAAATGAGGCAGAAGATCATATTAGTGATCTAGAAGACAAACTGATAGAAAAGAAGAATCAGAGGATGCTCAGAACAAATAGCTTAGAAGCCATGAAAACAGAATTACAGAAATAAATGACGCCATGAAATGTTCCAACATCAGAATTATTGGGATCCCTGAAAGGGTGGAGAAAGAGAAAAGAATAGAAGATGTAGTTGAACAAATACTGTATGAAAATTCCCCAATCTGGGGAATGGAAAAAGTGTTCATGTCCTAAAGGCAGAGCAGATAACCCTAAGATCAATGAGCCTAGAAAGACCACCAGTTAATTGTGAAATTCATGAATCATAAATTCATACAGGAGGTCTTAAGGGCAGCTAGGGGGAAGAGATTACTTATGTACAGAGGAAGGACCATTAGAATAATGTCAGACCTGTCCACAGAAACCTGGCAAGCCAGAAAGGGCTGGAAAGACATATTCAGAGCACTAAATGAGAAGAACATGCAGACAAGAATACTTTATCCAGCAAGGCTGACATTCAGAGTAGATGGAGAGATAAAGAGCTTCCAAGACCCACAAGTTTTAAAAAAGTATGTGACCACTAAGCTGGCACTATAAGAAATATTAAGGGAGGTTCTGTAAAAGAAGAAAGAACCCAATAGTGACATAGAACAAAAATTTACAGAGACAATCCATAGAAACAAGGACTTCACAGGTAACAAGATGTCAATAAAAACTTCTTTCAATAATCACTCTCATTATGAACAGCCTAAATGCTCCCATAAAACAGCACAGTGTTGCAGACTAGATAAAATGGCAAGAACTGTCCAGATGCTGTCTACAAGAGACACATTTTGAACCTAAACATACATCCAGACTGAAATTGAAGGGATGGAGAACCATCTTTCATGCCAATGGACCTTAAAAGAAATCTGGGGTAGCAATTCTCATATCAGATAAATTAGATTTTAAGCTAGACTGTAGTCAGAGATACAGAAGGACACTACATCATTCTTAAAAGGTCTATCCACCAAGAACATCTAACAATTGTAAGTATTTATGTCCCCAACATGGGAGTAGCCAACAATACAAGCCAACCGTTAAACAAAATAGTCATATTGATATGAACACATTAATTGTAGGGGATCTTAACACACCATTCTCAGCAATAGAAAGATCATGTAAGCAGAAAATCAACAAAAAAACAAGAGCTTTCCATGACACATCAGGCCAGATGGACCTCATAGGTATATACAGAACATTCCGCCCTAAAACAGAATACTCATTCTTCTCAAGCACACATGGAACTTCTTCCAGAATAGATCACATACGGGGTCAAAAATCAGGGCTCAACGAATACCAAAAGATTGAGATTATTCCCTGCATATTCTCAGACGACAATGTTTTGAAACTGGAACTCAACCATAAGAAAAAGTCGGGAAAGAATTCAAACACTTGGAAGCTAAAGACCATCCTGCTCAAGAATGTTTGGATCAACCAGGAAATCAAAGAAGAACTTAAACAATTCATGGAAACCAATGAGAATGAAGACACTTCAGTCCAAAACCTATGGGATATGGCAAAGGCAGTCCTCAGGGGGAAATACATAGAAACCCAAGTATTCCTCAAAAATAACGAAAAATCCAGAATTTACCAACTGTCTTTACACCTTAAAGAACTGGAGAATCAAAAACAAATTAAGCCAACTCCACACAAGAAGGGAGATAATCAAGATCAGAGTAGAAATCAATGAGATAGAAAATAGAGATACAGTAGAACACATCAACAAAACTAGAAGCTGGTTTTTCTTCTTTTAGGAATCAATAAAATTGATAAACCATTGGCCAAACTAATCCAGAAGAAAAGAGAGAGGACCCAAATTAATAAAATTATGAATGAAAAGGGAGAGAGCATGACTAACAAGGAAATAGAAAAAAATCATCAGAAATTATTACCAACAGTTATATGCCAGTAAATTAAGGAACCTAGATGAAGTGGATGCATTCCTAGAAATCAATAAACTTCCAAGACTGAAATAGAAAGAAATTGACAACCTGAATAAACTGATACCTAGTAACAAAAGTGAAGCAGTGATCAAAAACCTCCGAAAAAACCAAGAACCCAGGACCTGATGGTTTCCCTGGGGAATTCTACCAAACATTCAAAGAAGAAATAATACTTATTCTCCTGAAGCTATTTCAAAAGCTAAAAATAGAAAGAAAACCTCCAGACTCTTTCTATGAAGCCACCATTACTTTGATTCCCAAACCAAGTAAAGACCCCACCAAAAAGAAGAATTTCAGACCAATAACCCTGGTGAAAATGGATGCCAAGATTCTCAATAAGATCCTAGCTAATAGTATCAGACAGTGCATTAAAAAGATTTTCCTCCATGACCAGGTGGGATTTATCCATGCGATGCAAGGGGATTACAACATTTGCAAATCAGTGTGATAGAACAATTCAGTAAGAGAAGAGAAAAGAGCCACATGGTCCTCTCAATGGATGCAGAAGAAGCATTTGACAAAATCCAGCATCCATTCCTGATTAAAACCCTTCAAAGTATAGGAATAGAGGGAACATTCCTCAGCTTTATAAAATCTACCTATGAAAAACACATAGCAAATATCATTCCCAATAGGAAAAAGTGGACAGCCTTCCCTTTGAGATCAGGAACACAACAAGGATGTTCACTCTAGCCACTGTTGTTCAACATGGTACTAGAAGTCCTAGCAACAGCGATAAGACAACAACAACAACAACAAAAATGTATTCAAATTGGCAGTGAAGAAGTCAAACTCTCTCTCTTTGCAGATGACATGATACTTTATATGGAAAACCCAGAAGACTCCACTCCCAAACTACTAGAGCTCATACAACAATTCTGTAATGTGGCAGGATACAAAATGCATAGAAATTAGCTGCTTCTTATACACTAACAATGCAAGTATAGAAATGGAAATTAGAGAATTGATTCCATTTACTATAGCACCAAGAACCATAAAATACCTGGGAATAAACCTAACCAAAGAGGTAACGTATCTGTATTTGAGGAACTACAGAACACTCATGAAAGAAACTGAAGAAGACACAAAAAGATGGAAAAGCATTCCATGCTCACGGGACAGAAGAATAAACATTGTTAAAATGTCTATATTGCCCCGAGCAATCTGTACTTTCTTTAATTTTTAAATTTTTTAAATAAACATATAATGTATTTTTAGCCCCAGTGGTACAGGTCTGTGAATTGCCAGGTTTACACACTTCACAGCACTCACCACAGCACACACCCACCCTCCAATGTCCATAACCTCACCACCCTCTCATGACCCCCCTTCCCCCAGCAACCCTTAGTTTGTTCTGCGAGATTAAGAGTCTGTTATGGTTTGTCTCCCTCCTGATCCCATCTTGTTTCATTTATTCTTTTCCTACCCCCAAACCCCCCACATTGCATCTCCGCTTCCTCATATCAGGGAGATCATATGATAGTTGTCGTTTTCCAATTGACTTATTTCACTAAGCATAATACCCTCTAGTTCCATACATGTCATCGCAAATGGCAAGATTTCATTTCTTTTGATGGCTGCAGAGTATTCCATTGTATATAGATACCACTTCTTCTTTATCCATTCATCTGTTGATGGACATCTAGGTTCTTTCCATAGTTTGGCTGTTGTGGACATTGCTGCTGTAAACATTCGGGTGCATGTGCCCCTTCGGATCACTACGTTTGTATCTTTAGGGTAAATACCCAGTAGTGCAATTGCTTTGCACTAGTGTGCACATTTTCAACTTTTTGAGGAACCTCCATGCTGTTTTTCAGAGTGGTTGTATGAGCCTGCATTCCCACCAACAGTGTAGGAGGGTTTCCCTTTCTCCACATCCTCGCCAGCATCTGTCATTTCCTTACTTGTTCATTTTAGCCATCCTGACTGGTGTGAGGTGCTATCTCATCATGGTTTAGATTTGTGTTTCCCTGATGCTGAGTGATGTGGAGCATTTTTTCATGTGTCTGTTGGCCATCTGGATGTCTTCTTTGCAGAAATATCTGTTCATGTCCTCTGCCCACTTCTTGATTGGATTATTTGTTCTTGGGTGTTGAGTGTGCTAAGCTCTTTATAAATTTTGGATACCAGTCCTTTATCTGATATGTCATTTGCAAATATCTTCTCCCATTCTGTCAGTTGTCTTTTGGTTGTGTTAACTGTTTCCTTTGTTGTGCAAAAGCTTTTGATCTTGATGAAATCCCAATAGTTCATTTTTGCCCTTGCTTCCCTTGCCTTTGGCGATGTTCCTAGGAAGACATTGCAGCGGCTGAGGTCGAAGAGGTTGCTGCCTGTGTTCTCCTCAAGGATTTTGATGGATTCTTTTCTCACATTGAGGTCATATATCCATTTGGAGTCTATTTTCATGTGTGGTGTAAGGAAATGGTCCAATTTCATTTTTCTGCATGCGGCTGTCCAATTTTCCCAACACCATTTGTTGAACATGCTGTCTTTTTTCCATTGGACAGTCTTTCCTGCTTTGTCAAAGAGTAGTTGATCATAGAGTTGAGGGTCTATTTCTGGGCTCTCTATTCTGTTCCATTGATCTATGTATCTGTTTTTGTGCCAGTACCATACTGTCTTGATGATGACAGCTTTGTAATAGAGCTTGAAGTCTGGAATTGTGATGCCACGAACTTTGGTTTTCTTTTTCAATATTCAATGGCTATTCGAGGTCTTTTCTGGTTCATATAAATTTTAGGATTATTTGTTCCATTTCTTTGAAAAAAGTGGGTGGGATTTTGATAGGGATTGCATTAAATGTGTAGATTGCTCTAGGTAGCATAGACATTTTCACAATATTTGTTCTTCCAATCCAGGAGCATGGAACATTTTTCCATTCCTTTGTGTCTTCCTCAATTTCTTTCTTGAGTACTTTATAGTTTTCTGAGTATAGATTCTTTGCCTCTTTGTTTAGGTTTATTCCTAGGTATCTTATGGTTTTGGGTGCAACTGTAAATGGGATTGATTCCTTAATTTCTCTTTCTTCTGTCTTATTATTGGTGTAAAGAAATACAACTGATTTCTGTGCATTGATTTTATATCCTGACACTTTACTGAATTCCTGTGCAAGTCCTAGCAGTTTTGGAGTGGAGTCCTTTGGGTTTTCCACCTATAGTGTCATATCATCTGCAAAGAGTGAGAGTTTGACTGCTTCTTTGCCAATTTGGATGCCTTTAATTTCTTTTTGTTGCCTGATTGCTGAGGTTAGGACTCCTAGTACTATGTTGAATAGCAGTGGTGATAATGGACATCCCTGCCGTGTTCCTGACCTTAGCGGAAAAGCTCTCATGATATTTGCGGTGGGTTTTTCATAGATGGCTTTGATAATATTGAGGTATGTGCTCTCTATCCCTACACTTTAAAGAGTTTTGATCAGGAAGGGATGCTGTACTATTTCAAATGCCTTTTCAGCATCTATTGAGAGGATCATATGGTTCTTGTTCTTTCTTTTATTAATGTATTGTATCACATTGATTGATTTGCGGATGTTGAACCAACCTTGCAGCCCTGGAATAAATCCCACTTGGTCGCGGTGAATAATCCTTTTAATGTACTGTTGGATCCTATTAGCTAGTATTTTGGTGAGAATTTTCGCATCTGTGTTCATCAAGGATATTGGTCTGTAATTCTCTTTTTTGATGGGATCCTTGTCTGGTTTTGGGATCAAGGTGATGCTGGCCTCATTAAATGAGTTTGGAAGTTTTCCTTCCATTTCTATTTTTTTGGAACAGTTTCAGGAGAATAGGAATTAATTCTTTAAATGTTTGGTAGAATTCCACTGGGAGGCCATCTGGCCCTGGGCTTTTGTTTGTTTGGAGATTTTTGATGACTGTTTCAATATCCTTACTGGTTATGGGTCTGTCCAGGTTTTCTATTTATTCCTGGTTCAGTTGTGGTAGTTTATATGTCTCTAGGAATGCATCCATTTCTTCCAGATTGTCAAATTTGTTGGCGTAGGGTTGCTCAGAGTATGTTCTTATAATTGTTTGTATTTCTTTGGTGTTGGTTGTGATCTCTCCTCTTTCATTCATGATTTTATTTATTTGGGTCCTTTCTCTTTCCTTTTTGATAAGTCTGGCCAGGGGTTTATCAATCTTATTAATTCTTTCAAAGAACCAACTCCTAGTTTTGTTGATTTGTTCTATTGTTTTTTTTTGTTTGTTTGTTTCTATTTCATTGATTTCTGCTGTTATCTTTATGATTTCTCTTCTCCTGCTGGGTTCAGACTTTCTTGTTCTTTCTCCAGCTCTTTTAGGTGTAGGGTTAGGTTGTGTATTTGAGACCTTTCTTGTTTCTTGAGATAGGCTTGTATTGCTGTATATTTTCCTCTCAGGACGGCCTTTGCTGTGTCCCACATATTTTGAAGGGTTGTGTTTTCATTACCATTTGTTTCCATGAATGTTTTCAATTCTTTAATTTCCTGGTTGACCCACTCATTCTTTAGAAGGATGCTGTTTAGTCTGCATGTATTTGGGTTCTTTCCAAATTTCCTCTCATGATTGAGTTCTAGCTTCAGAGCATTGTGGTCTGAAAATATGCAGGGAATGATCTCAATCTTCAATACCAGTTGAGACCTGATTTATGACCCAGGATGTGATCTATTCTGGAGAATGTTCCATGTGCACTAGAGAAGGATGTATATTCTGTTGCTTTGGAATGGAATGCTCTGAATAGATCTGTGATGTCCATCTGGTCCAGTGTGTCATTAAGGCCTTTATTTCCTTGTTGATCCTTTGCTTGGATGATCTGTCCATTTCAGTGAGAGGAGTGTTAACGTCCCCTACTATTATTGTATTATTGTTGATATTTTTCTTTGATTTTGTTATTAATTGGTTTATATAGTTGGCTGCTCCCATGTTAGGGGCATGGATATTTAAAATTATTAGACAGATCCTTTGAGTATGATATAGTGTCCTTCCTCATCTCTTATTATAGTCTTTGGCTTAAAATCTAATTGATCTGATATAAGGATTGCCATCCCAAATTTCTTCTGAT
>PISX010022452.1:9040-31824 GCA_004024625.1 Mellivora capensis | reverse complement strand
TCTGTATATATCTATGAGGTCCATCTGGTCCAATGTGTCTTTCAATGCTTTTGTTTCTTTATTGATTTTCTGCATGGATGATCTGTCTATTACTGAGAGAGGCGTGTTAAGATCTCCTACTATCAATGTATTCATATCAATATGACTCTTTATCTTGATTAGTAGTTTTCTTATGTAATTGGCTGCTCCCATATTGGGGCATAGATATTTACTATTGTTAGATCATCTTGGTGGGCAGTCCCCTTAAGAATGATGTAGTGTCCTTCTGTATCTCTGACTACAGTCTTTAGTTTAAAATCTAATTTATCTGATATGAGAATCGCTACCCCGGCCTTCTTTTGAGGCCCGTTGGCATGAAAGATGTTTCTCCATCCCTTCACTTTCAATCTGGGTGTATCCTTAGGTTCAAAATGCGTCTCCTGTAGACAACATATGGATGGGTCCTGTCATTTTATCCAATCTGCAACCCTGTGTCATTTTATGGGCACATTTAGGCCATTCACATTGAGAGTGATTATCGACAGATACGTTTTTACTGACATCGTGTTACCTTTGAAGTCTTTCTTTCTGTAGGTTGTCTCTATATTTCTGTACAATGATATTCTTGGCGTTTTTCCTCTTTTATAGAACCCCCCTTAATATTTCCTACAATGTCAGCTTGGTGTTTGCAAACTCTTTTAAGGTATGGAGGTCTTGGAATCTCTTTATATCTCCATCCATTTTGAATATCAGTCTTGCTGGATAAAGTATTCTTGGCTGCATGTTCTTCTGATTTAGTGTCCTGAATATATCTTGCCAGCCCTTTCTGGCTTGCCTGGTTGCTGTGGACAGGTCTGACGTTATTCTGATGGGCTTTCCTCTGTACGTAAGGAGCTTCTTTGTCCTAGCTGCCTTTAGGAGAGTTTCTCTAGAATTATAATTCCTCATTCTTACTATCAGGTGTCTCGAGGTGTTTCGAGAACCTAAAATCTTAGGGGGGGTGACCGTTCTGCCTCCAGTACATGAACGCTATTTCCATTTGCAATATTTGGAAAATTTTCATGAAGAATGGGTTCGACAATATCTTCTAGACTTCTTTTTTTCTCCTCCCCTTCAGGTATTCCAGTAATTCTGACGTTGTAACACTTCATGGCATCATTTATTTCCCTGATTCTGTTTTCGAGGCTTCTAAGCTGTTTGTTCCAGGATTCCTCCTGATACTTTCTCTCTATCTGTTTGTCCTCCAGATCACTAATTCTATCTTCTGTCTCAGTTACCCTAGCTTTTAGAGAATTTAGATTAGATTGGAACTCACTGAGAGCCTTGTGAACATCATCCCTGGTGGCTTTCAGTTCTGCCCTAATATTGTGAACATCATCCCTGGTGGCTTTCAGTTATGCCCTAATCAATTCCATTTGGTCATCCATGGCTTTCTCCAACCTAGTTATTGCCTGGATAATTGTTACCCTGAATTCCCTTTGCAACATAATGTCTATGTTGGTAGCCATTAGCTCTGTTGCAGAGGGCCCATCCTCTGAATTTTTCTTCTGCTGGGCATTCCTCCTCCTAGTCATCTTGGTGAGAGATGGCTGAATGGTTGTAGCTGGATGTATTGAGCTTGGTGCAGTGAAGGTGCACCCTGGAATGCTTCTGAGCAATCAAGAGTCCCCACCCACATGAAAGAAAAAAAGAAAGAGAGAAAGCAGAAAAAATGAGAGAGAGAGAGAGAAAGAGAGAGAGAGAGAGAGACAGGAAAAAGAAAGAAGGATAAAAGAGAAGGCTCAGCCCAAATGGGCCCTAAGGTAAGGTTTGTGAAGTATACAATCAAATACAAACAAAAAAGACTGATAAAAGTATATGACAAGAGAAGAAAAAAATATGTACATATATGTATAGAAGCAAAACAAAGAAACAGACAAACAAAAAAAAGAACCTCGTCAAAAAGAACCCTAAGTATAAGATGTATATACTACCAGGACAAACACTAATATAAAAAAAAAAAAATACTGGTAGGAGAAAAAGATGGGGGAGTGGTTGTAAATTCTCAGTGTGGGCGACGAAGGTTATTTTGATTCTTCCTGAATGTATCTTGATATCTTATTTAAAGGATGCAACTTTCCTAAATAACAGGGGATTATAAATTGGTTTACCTATAGGGATAGCATTGATTTGGGAAAGGGGATTACCTTTAAGTTTATCTCTATATGAATATTAGCAAATAAAAGTAAAGAAAATAATGATCTAAACTAAAGTGAAATTTAAAAAAAAATAACAAATAGAAAAGCAAAAGAAAAACATGGGTGTATGTATCAAAATGTTCAGGTTAAAAGGTTATTATGGAATTTGATGAACTGGACATCTCACTGTGATGGTAAATAGGCTAAAAAAAATCTATATATAAAAAAATAAAAAAGATTAAAAAAAATTAAAAAATGAACCAGAATAGTGCGTACGAATTAAAAATTAAACGTTGTATCTATGAAGTAGTACTGATTGTTGTCTTCTTGGCCGGTTGACTTTCTGGGGGAGGGGCCTGCCATGTGGGTTTTCAGGCAGTGTTTCCTGAGTTAAGTCCTCGCATCCCCCTCCAGGGGGTGGGCTCTGAGGAAACCGGGCCTTCAGGCTTTTGTTCTCTGGAGGTTTTTATGTCTGTTCATTTGCTTTCTCTCCCCTTGGCAGCTCCCGATGGTTCTTGGGGGTTTAGAGGAAAGCAAACTGCACCCAGACCTCCCTCCCAGAGAGAAGCCCCAGTCCATTCCCCTCTGGGTGCTGCACAGCAGGTTCCCAGCCTCGATCTCTGGGGACACCTTTGCGTCCTGCTTGTTCTCAAAACCACAGCAGCGGCAGCTGTCTGGGCAGCTCCAGACCACCAGATAGGACCCAAGCAGCAATCACATGCTGAGATTTTCCCGCTGGCCCGGGCTGGGAGCGCTCAGACTTTCAGGGTGTGAGAGCGCCCTGCTGGCGCCGCCGAGTGCCTCTCTCAGGGGAGGGGGTGGAGCGCGTCTCAGGCTCTGCTAGCAAGGTGCAGTGCACGCATGGGGACTGCAAAAGGCTGTTTCTTTCCCGAGTGGGTCCCGGCCCCTGCCGCATGCCAAGCGCCCTTAGGAAGTCTCCTCGTGGCTCAGGGACCAAGACCTGGTTTCTCCAATCCACTCTCTCTGGCTCAGTGCCAGGGGTGTCTGTCCTCTGTGGGGGACTTAAGCCCCTGTCCTAACCGTTCCAATTCCCACAATTTCACCCCATGATCCTTTGCTCTTTTTGAGTGCTTTCTATCAGACGTCAAGTTAATGCTGATCCGAAGTCATAGGGCACTCTTGTATTGGGATATTACTTCCCAATGGGTCGCCTCTGGTGGCTCCCTCCCCCTTTTGTTTATCTTCAGATACCAGTCCAGTGTTCCCACTCTGCTTTACCTTCCCACTGGCGTCTTCTGCCCCCATAGAGATCCTGACATGTAGAATTCTGATCTCAGGCTGATTTCATGGGTGATCGGAGTTCCTTGGTAGGTAATCAGCTCACTTTAGGGGACAGGTTGAACCAGCGCCTCCTCCTAGTTCCCCGCCATCTTGTCCCCCTCTCCATTACTGTCACGTTTTTATGAACAGACAGTATATTATATTCAAAGTTTATGAAATCCAGAATGAAAGTTACATTATGCCAACAACATGCTGAAATATAGAAGTCATTCAAGCATACTTTTCATTATAGTCTTGAAAACTATAATTTTGGAAGCAAACTGTGGAAACAAAATTTTTCTTTTTGTTCAAAATTATTTCTTAATTATAAATAAAATAGAGTTGGAAGTTACCTGACAGAATCAAGTTCTAAGAATCCATCAGAAGAAAAAAATTACATCTGTCTATGGGAAATGCTTTTAAGTCAATCAAAGCAGGAGTCATATTATGTTTGGGAGACTTTTCTTTTTATTTTACTGGCCAAGAAGGAAATATAATTATCAAATTATCATAGTCAATAAACATCATTGACTGGAGTGCCTGGGTGGCTCAGTCATTACGAATCTGCCTTTGGCTCAGGCCATGATCCCAGGATCCTGGAATTGAGCTCTGCATCAGGGTCCCTGCTCAATGGGAAGCCTGCTTGTGTTCCCTCTCTTGCTGTTTCCTTCTCTGTCTAATAAATAAATAAAATCTTTTAAAAAATAAAAAAAAATTATTGATTGTTAGACACTGAGATAAAAATATATATAATTCTTCTTAAAATTTTCTAAAATCTGTTTGCAAATATTATACATATAAAAAAGAGGAATAATAATACAAAGTAAAATGTACTATGAAAAGTATATCTAGGAAGACAAAAGAATATGTAATACCCATGGCCTATGGTGGTAAAGAAATTCTTTGTCAGTAAACTGGAGTTAAAGCCAGAATTAGAAGAATGAATGATTATTAAATGAATAAAAATGAAGGAAGTCACTCAAAGCAAAGAAGATCAAATAATAATAATTTTAAAAAGCACAGATGAAGAGATTACATCTCTGGGACAGAGGAATCACCTGTAGAAAAATGGAAAGATAGGAATTTGAGTTTTTCATTTTTTCCTAAGTTAGTTCTCCAGTATTTCTATTCAGCCACAAAGCAAGTAGGTTATGGAAAGCCACCAACTCCAGGAAGTACTGCATGCAATTTAGGGTAGTAGAATGACAGTTGATGGTTTCTAAAGGTTAATCTGGCAGCAGACCCTAGTATGACTTGGACCATAAAGAGATTTGCAATGAGAAGATAAACTTGGAGATTTAAAAATAATAGGCATAGGTCTGGAGTTATTATAATGTAATATATTATAATGGGATATATTGTTAGGAAAAGGATTTGAAAGGAAGGTAAAGCTAGCAAGGTGGGGAGACCGGTTGACTGGTCCCGGAGAAGGCAGGGGAGGTGGAAAAATATCAGAAATTGGAGACAAATAAGAGAGTGGGGAAAGTATTAAATTCAGAATTAGGAAATCCTACTTGTCTTTACAGTTCTGTGTGACTCTTGACAATTCATTTCACCTTTTTATCTCTTTCCCTCTATGTAAAATGAAGATATTGGATGAAAGTATCTTATGTCTTTTCCATTTCCAACAGCTATATAATTTCAAACACATGAATAACATGAATAAATGTAGGTGTGATTGAAAATAGGAAATAAATAACAAAAGAAATAGGTATGAACTGTGAGACTTCAGAGGAGAGAAGCATTATTTTGGTCTAGGACTATCTGGAAGTTTTTACAGCATTTTGCAGCATTTCAATGGGTCCTTATAGGATAATTTAGAATATTAGGAGTTGGGTGAAAGGTAATTTGAGGAGAATTATGTGATCATATATGATTAATATGTTGTTATGACCAAATATTGATCAGTGCAAAGTTAATAGAACACATTTAATGAAGTATGTCATTTATAAAGATTAAGGTGGTTCTTTTTGAGTTTCAGTTATGGGACCACATGTATTACATAACTTGCTCATCTATAAACTTAGAGATAATTATGACTACTTTCTGAGGATTCACATAGGAAAACATGAGCCTTAAGGAGATTGAATAACTTACTTAATTAGTAAGGGACAAAAATGGAGTTTACAACCAAGGTAATGTGACTACTAAATAGATTTCTTTTTGCTTAGCTATGACTTCTTCTACTGTGCTTCATGGTAAAACTAGGCCTAAATATTCAGCAGTTACCTAAAAATTTTAGACCTAAAAATTCATTTACTTTTTACACACATGAACCACCTTTTCAGTTTTCTTTTTCTAACTTAAAAATACACAAAATCTCAACAAAAACCAACATTAATAAATAAAATTTGCCATCAATTTGAGTGCTAGAGAATATTGACTTAGAACTCCAAGTGAAGTGAAATGTTACCCCTTACCCCCCAAAAAGACTTTCATTCTTCTCATTAGTTTTCTAATAGGAGGGAAAAAAAAAGCCCAAATTCCAACAGTTTCCACAGATACCAGGGAATATTTAAACTTATTATGTCTTAATCACTATATAGAGACACACTGATATTCATCTATTCATAATGAAAGATCACAGTTCTTTTCTTGAATGCACCAAAACTATGGTTCCTTGTTTTCTTCTCATGTGTACTCATGTCTATTCACTTCCATATTCATGCTCACTTGCCTACACTTTCAGGTCTTTCCAACACACACACACACACAGGCACACATCCCTTATGAGAAACCTAGGGTCCATTTTGCAGGGCTCTTAGCTTGACTGAGAGTGTGGAGTCAGTGAGATTTGAAACATTAGAAATGCTGCATTATGAAGGAACAAATTGCCTGCACGACAGTGATAGCGTATTCATTACATTGCGGAGTGATAGGTATATCCAGTCTGGGAATAGTGATTAAAGGGAAGGGGAATGGAAATCTGGGAATGGAAATATGAGAACAGGGCAGTTAAGAAACAGCCTAATGGAAAGGAAAGGCTAGATCCCTCTTTTAATTTTAATCATCTGCCTCTTATCCTCCTCAATATTCTGCCTCCAATACCAAAGCAAATCACTTGTAATTATGGCTGTAATACAGGGGCTTAGTAGAGGGTCACTAAATGACAATCAGTGGTCCAAATCTACGCTGCCACCTGCTTTTGTTCAGTCCATGAGCTGAGAATTGTTTTTATATTTTCTAAATGGCAAAAAATCTCAAAAGAAATTTAATATTTTGTGACATGTAAAAGTTCTATGAAATTCAAATATCAGTTTTATAAATAAAGATTTATTGAAGCACAACCACACTCATTCATCCATTCTCTATGGATGAATAGAGAACTACTCTACAACAGCAGAGTAGTTGCAATATATGGTGTTATCATTTTTCACTGCTATTATAAATCACAATAAATCAGTTTTCAGGATTTTGAATGCCACATGTATTGCCCATTTATTAAAAGACATGTTATTTTTTAAAGGTTTTATTTATTTATTTGAGAGAGAGAGAATGAGAGAGAGAGAGAGAGAGAGAGAGAGCATGAGGGGGGAGGGTCAGATGGAAAAGTAGACTCCCTGCTGAGCAGGGAACCCAATGCAAGACTCCATCCTAGGACTCCAGGATCATGAACTGAGCCTAAGGCAGTAGCTTAACCAACTAAGTCACACAGGCACCCTGAAAAGACATTTTCAAGAATGAAATAATTAAGATCTTATTACAGATAAGCATTAGCAAAATGAGTTTCCTAGTCAATTTTAATCATAGAAAATACTAACTTTAAACCCAAGTTACATGAAATATTATTGCTCCTTAAAAAAAATCTTCTCATTAGTACACTGTTATTTCAAAAAAAACTTGTTCTGAATTATTATTATTAGCACATTTTGAATTTTGTCAATACAAAAATTGAGGAAGTTTGTTTTCTCTTTTTTTATGAATGTTCTTCACATAATATCTTTAATTTTGTCTCTTGACCTACAAAGCTATAAATATGTATTATCTGCCTCTTTTCAGAAAAATAAAATTGTCAATCCTGGCCATAGAGCATTGGGAACTTACTTGGAAAAAGAATCAAGAAATATTGGTGTGGTGCAAAAACTATGAGTTCTGTTACACTGAAAAGAAAAAAAAAACATAAATAAAAGAAATATTGGTAGTAATCCAGCTTATGTGGAAAAAGAATCAAGAAATATTGGTAGTAATCCTATAGTCTCCAAGTCATAACTAGAGATTTTTTGTTTTATGTTTTCCCTTTTTGCTTCACTAAAATCTTAGGAATCATGTGCTATAGATTAAAAAACAAAACAAAACAAAGAAACAAACAAAACCTCAAGTGGCCAAGCAATAGAAAAAAAAAAGTAGAAAGACCCAAATATCTATCTCATTATAAGTTTGGAGCTGATGTCCATAACAGAGAACTTTTATGAGAAAGTAAACAAACAAGCAAACAAAGAGACCCCAAAATCAAAAATCAAAAAACAAAAAACAAATCTTCATTGCTTTCTCCATGCTAAAGTTTTGATGTAGATTTTGTCAGTATAAGAAAGTTCAGCTTTCATTTTACATGACTGACTTCATGCTTGTTTATATGATATTTTTAAATGATAAATTATATATTATTTAAATAATGCTATGGATAAGACTATCTGAGAAACATTTAAGATATTCTGTGGAGCAGAGTTGCAAAGATGATAGAAACACAACTACACAAGTCACATAGAGATTACATAGGCAGTGATTGGTCAGAACAGAGATGGCACAAAGCTCTCCCCATCTGTCACATATCTATACACACAAGCAAGTTTATCTTGGAGGGTATATTCATGGTTTTATTTATTTCTATTTAACAGTTCTGTGGCTGGAACTGTGCTGGGTACAGAGGAGAGAAGACATTATTTTGGTCTAGGACTATCTGGAAGTTTTTACAGCATTTTGCAGCATTTCAATGGGTCCACAGAGGGTGGGAAGAAGACATGATGGATGACTTTAATGATCTCTCAATCTAGTGAAGGAGAAAGATAAAACATTACAACTAAATGTAATGAGCGGTGGTATATCAATCCTGTAATTATTTGTACAAAAATTAGTACACAGTGTAATGAAAAGAGAGAGGGGGTATCTAGTAGCTCTGTCTTGGGGAGTTAGGAAAGGCTTTGCAGAATAAAAGACCTTTCAACTGGGTTTTTATAGGTGAGAAAAAATAATCAGGAAAAAGTCATACAAAACGTACAAAAACACAGATGCACAAAGAACACCTTTGTGTGTTTGTGTGTTCTAGAAGGTAATTCTGCATAGCTAGAGTGTTTACTACTTTCTGGTTATGAGTTGTTGGGGAAGAATGAATAAAGGTAAAAGTAACTATGCTTCTTTAATTTAGGGAAAATTTGAAAACAGATCTTTTTTTCTTTCTATCACTAAAGAATTAAAATGAAAAGATAAATTAATAGCCCTTTAAAGATAACATTCACTTCTAAGAATGACTCCTTCAAAAAATACTCAACTTTACAGTGATTCTTTATCCCAGTGATTTTTATTTTAAAACATTTAAGAATTTCATATGTACAAAAAAGTGTTTTAAAAAGTTTCATATGTACAATATGCTTTGCAATATATTCTTCCATTATGAAGTTCTAGAATATTTGTTGGAAGTGTTTATAGTCCCATTTCATTAGATGAGAAAACAGGGGCCCATAGAGTTTTATTAAATTACCTCAATAGTAGAGTTTGAGGTAATTCATAACAGAGATTCTTATCTTCAGTACCAAAGCTCAGCTCCTTTGCCATTGTCAACCACAACCCTTCGAATCACCTTTAAAATCATTAACTTGTTCTTGGAAATAGTTTCATTGACATACCAACTGGATAAGGCAAATTAATTTAGATGTAGTCAATCTGGTGATGTGTTTCAACTCAGTGACATTCTTTTCCATTTGAAGCTTTTTCTTACTAATGAGTCTTCCCAGATCCTCCACTAAAATCACATCCATTTATGGATGTCATTTCCTTAGATCTTGACAGCAGAGGAGAGAGAAGTTAGTAGAGCCCTGAGTTCATGACTATAACTGAACCTGCAAAAGACCTTGGTAGTGTTAAGAGGAGAGCGATACTGACAAACTGCCATAGGTAACAATGGGAGAGATTTATGGCCTCAGGTTATCAGCAAGTTCTGGAGGACCTTTACCTTTTTAGATCCTGGTGAGGATGATGGCTTGCTTATCTCTGTAGATCTTTATATCTCCCCTTATTCTTCTGTTAGAAATGATCTTCCCAGTCTCAAAGAAAAAAAAAATGAAAAGTAAAAGGAGGAAATTCATATGTAAGCAATATTGCATCCTTAAATCTAGACCTGAAAGGCTAGAGTGACTATAGGCATGAACACAAAATAGTTCAAAAGAATTTACAGTTGCTTAGTTGTGACTTACTATGCAAAACAAATATCACTGAATTACAATTAATTAAAAGATTTAGCTAATATATCATTTGTTTGAATCTCAAATAAGAGTAACAGTAAGGAGAACTGCACTATTGGTTCCAGGTTACTGTACAGCTTAATTTTACATATACCTCTTTTCTCTCAATTGACTATCCCCATTAGTATGCAAATTCCATCAGGACAGGAATAAATATTAGCTAAATTATAGTTGGAAATTTCTGTTTTGTAGAATGATACATCCTCAATGCTTAAAATAGTAACTAGGACATAGCACTCAATAAATCTCAGCTACATAATTTGTGGAAATTTCCCCAAATCACAATGATTGTGGCCCTGGCAGCTACCATATTTCTTTGCCATGGTTTTCTATCTCAGAGATTCTCAGTGTGGTCTGCAAGATCCTTTCACAGGGTCTGCAGTGTTAACCCTATTTTTGTAATAATCTTAAAATGTTGGCCCTTTTATTGTGTTACCATTTTCACTGATGATACAGAAGTGATGATGGGTGAAACTGCAGGAGTTTTGCCATGAAACAAGGCAGTGGGACCAAACACTAAGATTAATCATTGTATATCTAGCGCCATGCATTTGCAGTTAAAAACAGAAAAGCAATCTTCACTTACTAATATCTCCTACAAAGCAATAAAAGCTTGACACTTGTTCACATGTCTTTTTAAATAGTCTCTGACAAAATGGAAGTGCCCATACAGAGATTTCTGCATAGTGAAGTACATTGGCTATCTCAAAGAAAAGCAATTGTACAATTATTTAAGGTATCTTCTCAACAGGCCACTTTATTCATCATTTTTTAAATGAATGATAGGTAAACTATTATTCATATTTGGATATTTGGCAGATATTTTCGCAAAATGAGTAAAGTGAATCTGTTATTTCAAGGAAAATAACTGAAGGCATTTTTTTTTCTTTTTGTTAATAAGGATAATATTTAAGTTTTCAAGTAGAAATTAGAATTTTAGAAAACTAGTTATTATTATTACCACCATGAGATTGACAGCATCCCAATTAATGAGGATGATTTTGTGATATTGTATAATGAAATATGTCAATATTTGGAAGGTCTGTATGACTTAGTGATTGAATTATTTCTAAATGATCAATACCTGATGGCATAAAATCATGCATGAGTAAAAGACCCATTGTAAGTACAAGATATATCAATAGCTTTTAGTGTAACAGAGTAGAGATTGTTCATTGATAGGGTTTTGAAACCCCTTAAAAGCATAAAGTTGAACAGAAATCAAAATGGCTGCACTAATGCTTCAGCAAAGCTTTATTTTAAACTAAGTAAACTTTCTTCTCTCTTGAAAACCTCCTCTCCTCCCTTCTTAGCCTTTTTAGGGTTTTCCATATAAAGTATCATGTCATCTCCAAAGAGAGAGAGTTTGACTTCTTCCTTGCCAATTTGGATACCTTTTATTTCTCTTTGTTGTCTGATTGCTGTTGCTAGGACTTCTAATACTATGTTGAACAAGAGTGGTGAGAGTGGGCATCCTTGTCTTGTTCCTCATCTCAACAGGAAGGCTGTGAGCTTTTTCCCACTGAGGATGATGTTTGCTGTGGATCTTTCATAGATAGATTTTATGAAGTTCAGGAATGTTCCCTCTATCCGTATATTTTGAAGCGTTTTAATCAGGAGCGGATGTTGGATTTTGTCAAATGCTTTTTCTGCATCAATTGAGAGGACCATGTGGTTCTTCTCTCTTCTCTTATTGATTTGTTCTATCACATTGATTGACTTGCGAATGTTGAACCACCCTTGTAAGCCAGGGATGAATCCCACCTGGTCATGGTGGATGATCTTTTTAATGTGCTGTTGGATTCTGTTTGCTAGGATCTTGTTGAGAATCTTAGCATCCATATTTATCAGTGATATTGGTCTGAAATTCTCCTTTTTGGTGTGGTCTTTGCCTGGTTTGGGGATTAGGGTAATGCTGGCTTCATAAAAAGAGTCTGGAAGTTTTCCTTCTGCTTCAATTTTTTGAAACAGCTTCAGGAGAATAGGTGTTATTTCTTCTTTGAAAGTTTGGTAGAATTCCCCAGGGAATCCATCAGGTCCAGGGCTCTTGTTTTTTGGGAGGTTTTTGATCACTGCTTCAATCTCGTTACTAGATATCAGTCTATTCAGGTTGTCAATTTTTTTCCTGGTTCAATTTTGGGAGTTTATAGTTTTCCAGGAATGCATCCATTTCATCTAGGTTGCTGAACTTATTGGCATATAACTGTTGATAATAGCTTCTGATGATTGTTTCTACTTCCTTGGTGTTAGTTGTGATCTCTCCCTTTTCATTCATAATTTTATTAATTTGAGCTTTCTCTCTTCTCTTTTGGATTAGTGTGGCCAATGGTTTATCAATCTTATTGATTCTTTCAAAAAACCAGCTTCTAGTTTCATTGATACGTTCTACTGTATCTCTAGTTTCTACCTCATTCATCTCTGCTCTAACCTTGATTATTTCCCTTCTTGTGCGTGGAGTTGGTTTAATTTGTTGTACCTGGTACCACCCTGAGTATATGACTAAGAGGCTGGCAGCACTTACACAAGTCCTGTCAAAATTGGCTAGATCCTGCATTTCCCTATTAAAACCCCAGTCCCTTCTTCATGGCATGCTTACAGTTTTAAAGGCTAAGCTTAACCTGCTGCAGCCTCTTTTGCTTGGCAAAGCAGTAAAGCTATTGTTCTCTATACCCAAACTCTGTGTTCACATTAAATATTTCCACTCCAGAACACTGAAGTTGGTTTTCAAGAACAGCTTCAGATTTCCAATCACAACTAGGTTGTAGGCTTTACTACCTATTGAGTTTTGGTGAAGCAGGGTTTTAGACAAAGACTAGTTATCACAGACAGCAAAAAAGAAAAAGAACAGTCCATGTCAAGGGACAGTCTTATGAAAATGCATAGAAACATGAATAAGTCTGGTGTGTTTGAGGAATTTTATCTTGTTTCATGTTGCTGGGGCTTAGAATGAGAAGTGAGGAGGGACAGGGAATGAGCTAGATCACAAAGGGTCATATATGGAATGAAAAGAGCTTAGATTTTATCATGTGGTTAATTTGAATGAACTGGAATTTATCTAATATTTCACACTGGAAAATGAGGGGCACAGACTTTATTCCAGAAAGCAACATTGAAGGGTAGTGTAATACTTCAAGTAAAGGATTTTTATTGCTGAGAATAAGGCAATGGTACTGAAAAGTATTTCAAGATGTTTCAGAGTTGGAATCAAAATAAATGATCTAGAGATGAAATATTGGTAATGTAAAAGAATAACAACTCTAGAATGGTTCCCAGCTTTCAGACTTAGTAACTAGAAGGATTTTTTTTTTTCAAATGAGCTTTAGTAATTTATGTCTTTCAAGGACTTTTCCCATTTTATTTGTGTTGTAAACTTCATTGACATAAAGTTGTTTATATTTTTCTCTTATTACTCTTTTAGTATTCATAGAGTCTCTGGGGGAGCTCATCTTTCTTTTTCTTGATACTGAAATGTGTATGTTCTTTACCCCTGCATTTTTCAGGGACTCCAATTACACAGTTATTAAGTTCCTTTAAATTGCCCCTTAGCTAGATGATGCCCTCTTTTTCTCTTCTCTCTTTCTTCCTCCTTTCCTTCATTCCTTCCTTCCTTCCCTCCTTCTTTCCTTCATTCCTTCCTTCTCTCCATATTTTATTTTGATTAGTCCTTATT
Organism: Mellivora capensis; assembly: GCA_004024625.1. NCBI lineage: Eukaryota > Metazoa > Chordata > Mammalia > Carnivora > Mustelidae > Mellivora > Mellivora capensis. Next base: position 18,262 of record PISX010022452.1, on the reverse strand, counting down.
GCGACATTTTAAAATATTTTTTACTTGAAATATTTTACCCAGTATTTTCTTTTCCAGTATCTATTCTGTCATACAGTGTATTTTTCATCTTATAATTAGATATTTGATTTGGACTAATTTTATATTTTTCATGTTTCCACCTAAGTTTTAGGCATAAGTAATACAATTATAATAAGTGTTTTAAGGATCTTGACTGTTAATTTTAACATCTGTGTAAGTTCTGAGTCCATTATGATTTATTGGTTTTTTTCCTTTTTATTATTTGTTGTATTTTCCTGCCTCCTTGACTGACTCTTAATATTTGATTGAATATAATATATTGTGAATTTCATCTTGTTGAATGCTGCATATTTTTCTGTTCCTTTTTTTTTTTTAGATTTCATTTTTATTTGAGAGAGTGAGAAAGAGAGACAGAGTACAAGCAGAGGGACGAGCAGGCAGAAGGAGAAGCAGGCTCCTCACTGAGCAATGAGCCCAATGTGGAACTCAGTCATGACCCAAACCAAAGGCAGAGGCTTACCCAACTGAACTACCCAGGCTCTTTCTAAAAATATTTTTGAAATTGGTTCTGGGATGGAGTTGATTTGTTTGGAAATAAACCAATCCTTTTTGGACTTGCTATTTAGATTTATTGGCTGAAACTGAACCATTATTTAATCTAGGGCTAACTGTTTCCAACAGATAAGTCAAAACTCTCACCCAGTGACCTGCAAATAACAAGGTATTCCAGTCTGGCTGGTAGAAACAGGCACTATTTCTGGCTCTGTTATTTCTTAGGCCTTGGGTAATTCCTCACATGCATTTTCTAATTACTACTTAATACTCGAAGGGACCCTTCTATAGATCCCTAGTCTTTTCTTTCTGTGTGGCTCTTTCTTTTCTGGTATTCTACCTTGTGACTTCTAATCCCCTTTGTTTCTCCATCTCTCAATTCAGGCATTCCTCCAAGGTCTGCCTAAGATCCCCCTCTCTGTGCCATGACCTGAAAACTCCCTCAAGGCAGTGATGTGGGACTAGTGCATGCCTCATTGTTTTCTGGCTCTTAGGTATTATTGTTTTTCATTGCCTGATATTCAGTGTTTTGAAACCCATTATTTCAAGTGTCTTGTCTGGTTTGTTTGCAGGTGAGAGAGTATATTTGGTCCCTCTTATTCTATGTTGGCCAGAAGCAAAAGTCTTGGCTAGTCCTTTGAAAGCATCTCTGCCCCTCTGCTTGTCTACTTGTATTTAAGATAGCCAGTCTCATAACACAATTGGGTAGAAAGAAGGAATAAAAGTGGAAATACCACAAGGCATACAGGGAAATGTGATCCTGACATATCACTGATATAGAGATGGAAATGGAAAGAATCCATGTATGTGTATCCCGAGAATTACGTGCTTTTGTATATGTAATTGATTCTTAGTATTCAAGGAAAAGTTATGGGCCCCTAATGAGAACTGTGTGGATGCCACCGAGAAGACGTAGTACTCAGAGAATGAGACTTGAAGCTTAGAGATGGAGCTTCAGAGACTGAGCATGAAATGTGATAGATGAAACTGTCCCACTTCAGCTAGGAATAGTAATGAGGGTGTGGAATTACTGCTTAGGAAAACAGAAGAAGGAACTCACAAAAGACCAAAAAAAAAAAAAGGATTATTTTATATCTTATAAGAAATAGTGAGTGACTAGTTGTACTTGCCATCTCATAAAAGAGGAATCCAAGCTATGAGTATGTTCTTATCAATGAAGCACATTCTTTCCCCTCCCTCCCTCCATCTCTTCTTTCCCTTCTAAAATAATAATAGCTAACATTTATTGAACTTTTACTGTGTAAAAAGTAAGGTTTTCCACAGATTTATGTGTTGGGAGAAAAATAAATGGAGTTCAGAATTCCTCATTTGGTAGGATCACAAAAGACCCTAAACACACTCAGCTGGAATCCTTGATGGATTAAACTGTAGGACTGTAGGCAAAACAAAAGAAGTTTATAAAGACTGCAAAGTATGCTTGAGTGATTTTAGTCCAGGAGTGGATTCAGTGGTCTGCTTCTTTGCATGCTGGATAGGAGTTGGAATAAAATTTCTCTGGAGGAAGATAATCTCATGTAGAGCTTCCATAATTTTTCATAGACTATGTCTGGCATTAACCAACATAAGAAAAATCAATTTCAAGAAAAGAACAAAGAAAGAACTGCTGGGAGTCCAGTTATTCAGTAGTCAGACTGTGACTTTAAAATTACTGTGATTATTAATATGTTCACCAAATACATAACAAAAGAATAGCTTTGAATTTTCCTAAATGAGTGGAATATGTTAAACAGCAATTAAAAAAAAAAAAAAAACTATGATAAGCCCTAAGTAGCATAACACAAAGAAAGCTACACACACACATTATAGTGAAACTGCAAAAAATTAATGTCGAAGAGAAAATCTTAAAAACATCTACTAAAGAAGACTCACCATCTTCAAAACAGCAGCAATTAAACAGAAACTGCAGGGGCACCTGGGTGGTCCAGTCAGTTAAGCCTCCAACTCTTTTTATTTTCTTTTTTTAAAATTTTATTTATTTATTTGAAAGAGAGAGAATGAGAGAGAGAAAGAGCATGAGAGCAGGAGGGTCAGAGGGAGAAGAAGACTCCCTGCTGAGCAGGGACCCCCCCCCCGCCCATGTGGGACTTGATCCTGGGACTCCAAGATCATGAACTGAGCCAAAGGCAGTCACTTAACCAACTGAGCCACCAAGGAACCCCATGTCTCCAACTTTTTATTTCAGTTCAAGTCATGATGTCATGGTCATGATCTCAGGGTCATGAAATCGAGTCCCATGACAGGCTCTGCTCAGCATGGAGTGTGCTTGAGATTCTCTCTCCCTCCCTCTTCCTCTGCCCCTCACCCAGTTCTCTATCTCTCTCAAATAAATAAGGAAAATATTTTAAAAATTAAAAAAAAAAAAAACTCAAAAGACTCCTATGAGTAATTAAAGAAAACTGAATAACTGAAGGGATTAACTCAGCTTATGATTTAGAAGACTTTATATGGTAATTATATCAGTCTTCCCAAATTTATTTATAGATTTAGTGTAATCCCAATAAAATCATCAACCATTTGTGTGTGCGTGTGTGTGTATGTGTATAATCTGGCAAGCTCATTATAAAATTTATAAAGAACTGAAGGGGGGTCAAGATGGCAGCAGAGTAGGGGACCTTGTTTCATCTGGTCCCTTGAATTTAGCTGGATATCTATCAAACCATTCTGAACATACACGAATTCAACCTGAGATGTAAGAAGATTTATCTGGATCTCCATAAGCAGAAAAATGACTACTTTTTGCAAAATAGGAGGTGTGGAATTTTGAATCTTCAGAGGAAGATTCGAAACTTATCCGAAGGTAAGTTGAGAGGGACAGGAGCCGCCGTAAGCCAGCTGCTGGAAAGTGATATAACACCAGAGCAAAAAACTGGGACCCTTGGAAATCTGCTTTAGTGAGAGGTGCCCCCTACTGAAAAGGGTATAATGGGCAAAGAGCAGAATTCTAGGTGGATCATTGTGGTCTCAGGATTCCAGAAGACACAGAAAGAACAAGGGAGCATGAACCCATAATGTGCCCAAGCAGTGGAGTGGGGAGATTGGTTATGGTCAGGAAGACCAGAGGGGACTTTTGGTTCTGGTCATCATAAACCATGAGCCAAGCTGCTAGGGAAATTGCCCTCTGCCTGACCACGCTGAAAAGGACTAGAAGGTGTGGGCTCTCTAACATCTCAGGGAAGATATAAAATGGTTTGTGTCCATGACAGGAACAGCTCTCAGGATGTTGTGACTCACAAAAGGACACTGGGGAAGCAACGAGTATGACCTGGATGCTGCAGAAGAGGTTGCACACTCGAGCCCATGGCCAGTAGCAATTGCAAAGTCATGAACCACAGAGACACTCACAGGTCCCTGTCACTCCTCCAGGAGAGGTCCCCCAGAGAGGTATGGCAGAAAGAATTGAGCAATTCTGTGGTGTTTGGTACATGCAGAGGTAGAGATGGATGAGCCTGGAGGATTGATTGGAGGGGGGAATATGACAATGCTGGTCTGGACTGGAGATTCCTGCATGGCCATATTTGCTCTCACCCTCCAAAGAGAAGTAGAAAAATACCAGAGAAAAAAGCCCCTCAGCCAATCAGCTCACATTAAGCCCATCCCCCTGACAAGGGGAGGGGCAGCTTCACTCAGACAGAGACCCCTGAGAAGTCCAGCAGCAGGCCCCTCTCCCAGAAGACAGACTGGAAGAAGAGGTGATTGGTAAGCTTATTTCCCATAGGATAACAATCATGAAGTCAATAGCTAGGCTTGAAAAAAGCATTAGTGACAATATAGAATCTCTAAGGGCAGAAATGAGATCTAATCAGGCCAAATTGGGACTTCATCAAGATCAAAAGCTTCTGCACAGCAAAGGAAACAGTCAACAAAACAAAAAGGCAACCCACGGAATTGGGGAAGATATTTGCAAATGACAGTACAGACAAAAGGGTGATATCCAGGATCTATAAAGAACATCTCAAACTCAACACACACAAAACAGATAATCATGTCAAAAAATGGGCAAAAAACATGAACAGACACTTCTCCAATGAAGACATACAAATGACTATCAGACACAGGAAAAAATTGTTCATCATCACTAGCCATCAAGGAGATCCAAAACAAAAACCACATTCAGATACCACCTCACACCAGTTAGAATGGCCAAAATTAGCAAGGCAGGAAACAACGTGCATTGGAGAGGATGTGGAGAAAGAGGAACCCTCTTACACTGTTGGTGGGAATGCAAGTTGGTGAGCCACTTTGGGAAACAGTGTGGAGATTCCTCAGGAAATTAAAAATAGAGCTTCCCTATGACCTTGCAATTGCACTACTGGGTATTTATCCCAAAGATACAGATGTAGTGAAAAGAAGGGCCATCTGTACCCCAATGTTTATAGCAGTAATGGCCACAGTTGCCAAACTGTGGAAAGAACCAAGATGTCCTTCAATGGACGAATGGATAAGGAAGATGTGGTCCATATACACTATGGGATATTGTTCCTCCTTCAGAATGTATGAATACCCAACTTTTGTATCAACATGGACAGGACTGGAAGAGATTATGCTGAGTGAAATAAGTCAAGCAGAGAAAGTCAATTATCATATGGTTTCACTTATTTGTGGAGCATAAAAAATAACACGGAGGACATAGGGAGATGGAGAGAGAAGGGAGTTGAGGGAGATTGAGGGGGAGATGAACCATGAGAGACTATGGACACTGAAAAACAATCTGAGGCTATTATGGAGGGCACATATTGCATGGAGCACTGGGTGTGGTGCTTAAAAAATGAATTCTGGTACACTGAAAAGAAATTTAAAAACAATTAACTTTTTTTTAAAAAAATGTTATGAATGAGATGCAGTCTAAACTGGATACTGTCACAGCCAGGGTAAATGAGGCAGAGGAATGAATCAGATATCTAGAAGATAAGGTGATAGAAATGAAGGAAGCTGAGGAGGATAGGGATAGGCTGCTAGTGGCCAATGAAAATAGACTTAGAAAGATCAATAACACCATATAACATTCCAATGTCAAAATTATTGGGATTTCCAAGAGGGTGTAGAGAGAGAGGATAAAAAAATATATTTCAGCAAATCATAGCTGAGAAATTCCCTAATATGGGGAAGGAAACAAGGATTTGTGTCCAAGAGGTAGAGAGGACACCTCCCAAAATCAATAAAAACAGACCAACACCCAGGCATATAATAGTGAAGCTTGCAAATCTTAGAGCCAAGGAAGCTATCCTGAGAGAAATTAGGGGGAAAATATTTCTTATGTATGGAAGAGGATACATCAGAATAGCATCAAACCTATCCACAGAGACCTGGCAAGTCAGAAAGGGATGGCAAGTCATATTCAGTGTACTAAATGAGAAGAACATGCAGCCAAGAATACTTTATTCAGCAACAGATGGAGAGATAAAGATATTTCAGGAAAGGCAGAAACTGAAAGAATACGTAACCACCAAGCCAGCCCTAGAAGAAATATTAAGGGGGGTTATATAAAAGAAGAAAGATCCCAAGAGTATTATAGGCCACAAATTAACAGAGACAATCCATAGAAACAGGGACTTTACAGGCAATTCAGTGGCACTGAATTCATATCTTTCAATAGTTACTCTTAAGGTAATGGGCTGAATACTCCCATTTCAAATAGATTCCTATATCCCAACCAGTCCCAAAACCAAGGATCCCATCAAAAAGAAGAATTACAGACCAATATCCCTGATGAACATGGATGCAAATCTAACAGTACATTAAAAGGATTATTCACCACGACCAGGTGGGTTTTATTCCTGGGTTATAAATGTGGTTCAACATTTGGAAATAAACCAATGTGACAGATCACATTAACAAAAGAAGAGACAAGAACCATAGGATCCTCTCAATTGATGCAGAAAAATCATTTGAAAAAATATAGCATTCTTTCCTGATTAAAACTCTTCAAGTGTAGGGATAGAGGGAACATAACACAGTATCATAAACACCATGTATTAAGAGCCCACATCAAATATCATCCTTAATGCAAAAAAACTGAGAGCTTTTCCCTTAAGATCAGGAACACGACATGGATGCCTTCTCTCACCATTATTGTTCAACATAGTACTAGGTATCCTAACCTCAGCAAGCAGACAATTAAAATAAAAATAAGACATGCAATTTGGCAATGAAGAATTCAAACTTTCTCTCTTTGCAGATGACATGATATTTTATGTGGAAAACCAAAAAGATTCTATCCCAAAATTATTAAAACTCATATAGCAATTTAGCAACATGGAAGGATACAAAATGAATGCAAAGAAATCAGTTGCATTTCTATACACGAACAATGTGACTGAAGAAAGAGAAATTATGTAATCAATCCCATTTACAATTGCACCAAAAACCATAAGATACATAAGAATAAACCTAACCAAGGAGGTGAAAGATCTGTATGCTAGAAACTATAGAACCCTTATGCAAGAAACTGAGGAAGACACAAAGAGATGGAAAAACAGTCCATGCTCATGGATTAGAAAAAACAAATATTTAAGTTTAAATGTCTATGCTTCCCAGAGCAATCTACACTTTTAATGCAATCCCTATCAAAATACCATCAACATTTTTCACAGAGCTGGAACAGAGAATCCTAAAATTTATACAGAACCAGAAATGACCCAGATTCAGCAGGATAATGTTGCCAAAGAAAATAAAAGTTGGGGGCATCATATTGCCTGACTTAAAGCTATATTACAAAGCTGTAGTCATCAAGACAGCATAGTACTGGCACAAGAATAGACACATAGATCAATGGAACAGAATAGGGAGCCCAGAAATGGTCCCTCCACTCTAAAGTTAACTAATCCTTGACAAATCAGGAAAGAATATCTAATGCAAAAAAGACAGTCTCTTCAATAAATGGTACTGGGAAAATTAAACAGCCATATGCAGAAAAATGAATCTGGACCATTCTCTTACACCATACACAATGATAAAATCAAAAGGTATGAAAGACCTCAATGTGAGACATGAATACATCAAAATCCTAGAGAAGAATATAGGCAGTAACCTCTTCAACATTGGCCACAGTGACTTCTTTCAAGATATGTCTCTAACAGCAAGGGAAACAAAGGCAAAAATGAACTTTTTGGGAATTCAAGATGAAAAGCTTCTGCACAGCAAAAGAAACTGTCAACAAATCTAAGAGGCAACCCATAGAATGGGAGAAGTTATTTGCAAATGACATATCAGATAAAAAGCTGGTATCTAAGATCTATAAAGAACTCCTTAAACTCAACACCCAAAAAACTAGTAATCCAGTCAACAAATGGGCAGAAGACATGAACAGACATTTTTCCAAAGACATATAAATGGCTAACAGACACATGAAAAAATGTTTAACATCACTAGCCAGTAGGGAATTACAAATCAAAACCACAATGAGATACCACCTTACACCAGTTGGAATGGCAAAAATCAACAGGACAGGAAACCTCAAGTGTTGACAAGGATGTGGAGAAAGGGGAACACTCTTACACTCTCTTATACTCTTTTTGGGAATGCAAGCTGGTATAGCCACTCTGGAAAACAATATGGATGTTCCTTAAGACATTAAAAACTGGTATTTACCCCAAAGATACAGACATAGTGAAAAGAAGGGTCACATGCATCCCAGTGTTCATATCAGCAATGTCCACAACAGCCAAACTGTGGAAGGAGCCAAGATGGCCTTCAGTAGATGAATGGATAAAGAAGATGTGGTATATATACACAATGGCATATTACTCAGCCATCAGAAATGATGAATATCCACCATTTGTATCAACATGGATGAAACTGAAGGTTGTTATGCTAAGTGAAATAAATCAAGCAGAGAACGACAATTATCATATGGTTTCCCTCATACATGGAACATAAGCAATAATGCAGAGGACCACAGGAGAAGGAAGGGAAAATTGAATGGGAAGAAATCAGAGAGTAAGCCAAACCATGAGAGACTATGGACTCCAGGAAACAAACTGAGGATTACAAAAGGGAAGGGGGTTAAGGGCATGGGATAACCAGGTGATGGGTATTAATGAGGGCATGTGTGGTGATGATCACTGGGTGTTATACACAACTAATGAATCCTTGAACACTGCATTAAAAACTAATGTTATTCTGTATATTGTTTAATTGAACATAGTTAAAAAAAAAAAAGAACTGTAAAGGCCCAGCATTGCCAAGACAATCTTAAAGAACAAGAACAAAGCAGGAGGATTCACACCACCAGACATCAAAACTTTTTTTTAAGGTACTGTTTATTGTGTAAGGATAGACTAATAGACCAAAGAAATAGAAGAGTTTAGAAATAGAGTTACATGATCAAGTCTCCACTAAAATTCAACTAGGGAAAGAAGAGCACTTTCAACAAAGAGTGTTGAATTAATAAGATATCCAAATTAAATCTTGATTTCTTTCTCCTACTGTTAAAAAAAGCCAAAAACAAAACAAGACAAAAAAAAAAAAAAAAAAAAAAAAAAAAAAAAAAAAAAAAAAAAAAAAAAAAAAAAAAAAAAAAAAAAAAAAAAAAAAAAAAAAAAAAAAAAAAAAAAAAAAAAAAAAAAAAAAAAAAAAAAAAAAAAAAAAAAAAAAAAAAAAAAAAAAAAAAAAAAAAAAAAAAAAAAAAAAAAAAAAAAAAAAAAAAAAAAA